>BQNB010028194.1:0-51723 GCA_026074375.1 Tanacetum coccineum | reverse complement strand
TAGGATTTGTAGTTAAAGCATACCTGAGGTTGGAACCTCGTAGAAAATCCACTATCTCTGCAAACCCTGCACTTTCATCAGGCTTGCACAAGAACCCCACTTGATTATGTTTGTCGCAGTATTTCAATTGAGCCATGAATCGAAAATAAAAGGTAGTGACTTGTACTAAAAGTTTACTGGGTTTAATTACGAGAGAGGTCGTAAATGCTGGTAACAAGACAATTGACTGTATTCTTTATAAAAAATAAGGAAGATTTTTACTTTGCGAAAAGGAGATAGCAATAAACAGATAAGTATGAAAGAGAAATCAAACTTTATCTATATATAGCTTCTCTGTTGACGACAATAGTGCCGTAAAAATCTATAACGGTAACATTTAAATAGTGTTTAAACAGAGAAAGTCAATTTTCTCGCAACCAACACTAACAATAACCTACCAATATTAAAATGTACACTACCAGACTTAACTTTGGTCAACCAGAATTAATTAAGATACAACCTGAATTAACTCTTTGTCAACCAAAATTAAGTATTTACCAAAGATTTACAAAACAAAGGCTTTATCACTCCTGCCTTATATCTGCAAATCTATGCTATTCCTGCAAGAATTAGTCTAAAACAAAGAAAAACATGCTGCAAGAGTTTGTATAGACAGAATTAATGAAAACTAACTACCCGAATTAATACTGCTTAACTACCAGTATTAATATAAATTAACTACCAGTATTAATACTACTTAGCTACCAGATTTAAACAAACTATACAACTAAGCCTCCCCTTAAATGTGGCTATGGGTTTATCATACCAATGCTAACCACCAAGTAATTAAACCGTGGTCCATCAAAAGGTTTAGTCAATAGGTCAGCTACATTTAAGTCTGTGTGAATTTTCTCCACACTAATGAGCTTCTTCTCAAAACAATCTATTATAAAATAGTGACGTATCTCGATATGCTTTGTCTTAGAATGATAGACTGGGTTCTTCACAATGCAGATTGTGCTTTCATTATCAATGTGGATTTTGGTATTCATAAAATTGAAACCATAGTCCAGCAGTTGATTTTGAACCCACAATACTTGTCTATAGCAATTTACAGCAGCTACATATTCAGCTTCAGTTGTTGAAGTAGCCACTATGGTCTGTTTCTTGCATTGCCATGAGATAAGTCTTTGTCCAAGAAATTGACAACCACCTGTTGTGCATTTCCTATCAAGGTTGGACCCACCATAATCACTATCAGAGAATGCTTCCAGGTCAAAGGGTGATTCCATTGGATACCATAGGCCCAAGTGTGGTTTGCCCTTAAGGTACTTGAAGATTCTCTTCACAGCATTGAGATGTGAAGTCTTGGGAGTGACCTAAAAACGAGAACAAACATATACTGCATACATTATATCAGGTCTAGAGGCAGTTAGATACATGAGGGAACCTATTATGGATCTGTATAAGTGTACATCCACATCAACAGCTTCCTTATCCTTTGTCAGAGCCACCTTGGTCTCCATGGGTGTTATTGCAGTTTTCACATTTACAAGATCAAATTTCTTAAGTATCTCAGCTACATACTTGTCCTGAGATATAAAGATCCCTGCCTTGTTCTGTTTGACTTGTAATCCTAAGAAAAATATGAGTTCACCCATAGAACTCATCTGAAATCTTCTTTTCATCAAGGCTTCAAACTCATCACACCAAGACTTTTTGGTAGATCCAAAAATGATATCATCAACATACACTTGAACCAGCATGATATCCTTCTTGTCCCTTTTAATAAATAAAGTCTTGTCAATTGTGCCCCTCTTGTATCCATGCTTCTCTAGGAATGTTGATAAGGTAGCATACCAAGCTCTAGGAGCTTGATGCAGTCCATACAAAGCTTTGACCACCTTATAAACCTTCTTAGGATGATCAAGATCAACAAAACTAGGAGATTTTGAGACATAAACCTCTTCATCTATAGTGCCATACAGAAAGGCACTTTTTACATCCATTTGGTATACTATGAGCCCCATAAATGAGGCAAAGGCTAAAAATAACCTGATAGCTTCTATTCTTGCCACAGGAGTAAAAATCTCATCATAGTCAATACCTTCTTCCTGTGTGTACTCTTGGGCCACCAATCTTGCCTTATTCCTCACAACCACGCCTCTTTCATCTCTTTTATTTCTGTAGACCTACTTTGTACCAAACACCTTCATTCCATGAGGTAGATCTACAAGAACCCATACTTGTTGTAGCTTAAACTGTAACAACTCTTCTTGCATGGCTTGAACCCAACTGTCATCTTGTAGAGCTTCAGCAATCTTTTTAGGTTCCTCCTGAGATAGAAAATAGGCAAACAAACAATGTTGTTGATCTTTGTGATTGTTTCTTTGCTGCTTTTGAATATAACTGAGAAGAGCATGAGCTCCTGATTTTTGCTGCACTTTGCTTCTAGTTTGCACAACTGACTTAGGATCACCAAGTATTTGACTTTTTGGGTGAATATTATGAATCCTAAGTGTAGGAGTAGGACTGACTTCAATTTCTGTTGGTAAACTGTTGAAGTCAGTTATCACACCCTCCTCATCATAAGATGCCTCATCAAAAATTCCTGTCTCAGACTTGTGAAAGATTTCGAGCTCTGGCATAGGTGAATCATCAGGATCAAGCCTACCAGTATTAACTGTCTGACTACCAGTATTAACTGAAGGAGTACTGGTAGAGTTGTTTTCAGGGACTGTCCCTAAATGTTTTAGGGAAATTTCTTCCAACTCTCTTCTAAAAGCTTGAATCTTAGGATTATCTTCTAAAGTGTCAGTAGAGGAATCCTTCTTCTCTTTTTGAGGTTCTGTCAAGGTCTCCTCTTTCTTTGAATTTGTGGAAGATGTCCTTGATTCATCTTTTTCTTCAGGAATCTTTACAGCTGAAGGCACAACAATAAGCTCTACTTCCTCATCTTTTTCCTCAGAAGCATTTGAATTTGGAGTTTGTGAAGTACCTGTATTGTTAGTTACCTCTGAAGTACCTGCATGTGGATTAGCTTGATTCTCCAAAGAGACAGGTATATAATTCATAGAATCAGTAAGATAGTCAATATCAAACATCCATCTATACCCTACTCCTTTGACATTAGGTTTATCTTCAAGAAAATTAACATGCAGATTTACTTCTACTCTTTTGGTTACTAAATTATAAACCCTATAGGCTTTGCTATTTAGTGAGTAACCAACCAAGAATCCTTCATCAGATTTTCCATCAAACTTGCCAAGCACACTAAGAGTATCTAAAATGGTAACATGACACCCAAAAGGTCTTATGTAGCTAATAATTGGTTTGTGGCCAAATAAAAGCTCATATGGAGTTTTGTTTTGAGGTTTAGTCACTCTTACCCTATTGAAAATATAGCAAGCAGTACTAACTGCTTCTGCCCAAAAAGTGGTTGGTAAGAGTGAATCTGCTAGCATAGTTCTAGCAGCCTCAATTAGGGTCCTGTTCATTCTTTCAGCAACTCCATTCTGTTGTGGAGTTCTGGCATTGCTATACTCTTGTTTTATTCCCTTGTTTCCACAAAATTCAAGCATATCTCTATTCTTAAATTCAGTGCCATTATCTGATCTAATGATTTTAACCCTATGACTAAGCTGGTTTTCAATCTGCCTAATGAAGTTCTGAAGAATGCCACTAGTTTCATCCTTAGAGGCCAAAAAGAATACCCAACTAAATCTGGTACAATCATCAGTAATTACAAGGTAATAACTTGCATGATTAATGCTTTTTACAGAAGTAGGACCAAAAAGATCCATATGCAAGGTGTGTAATGGCTCAGTGATTAATCTTTCTAACTTGGCCTTGCAGGAGGCCCTGTGTTGTTTACCTTTATGGCAGGCAACACAAGTGTGGTCATTTTTGAAAACCTTGGAAGGTAGACCTCTTACAAGGTTTCCCTTTATAAGTTTGTTTAGGTTTTTAAAGTTGATATGACCTAACCTGCTATGCCACAATTTAGATTCATCAGATGTGGCTTTAGCAATCAAACTGGCAAAACCTTTTGCAGGAGTAGGTGTCTTCATATCAAAACTGTACATATTGTGGTGTCTAAGGACTTTTAAAAGTATCTGATTTTCATCAGGCATCTTAAAGTCAGAAGATACAATAAGACATTCGGTTTCAGTGAAAAGAACCTTGTGCTGCTTATCAAATATTTGTGATATTGAAAAAGGTTAAAATGCCCTAATTCTTTTCCAAAGACACACTGTCAAAATCTAAATTACCAACTCTTATTTTTCCTTTACCAGATATGTAGCCTTTGCTACCTCCAAAGGTAACAGATCTCCCATTGAATTCTTCAAAATCCTCCAGTTGATCCTTGTTACCTGTCATGTGCCCTAAGCATCCACTATCAAATATATCTCTATCTACCATGTTCTTCAGTGGATGTTCCTACACATGAAAAAGAGAAATTAGTTTCTCTTTGGGACCCAGGCCTTTACAGGCTTAGGTCTGCCTTATGGACCTTTAGTATTCACAGTTCTAATAAAAGTTGGTCCACTGTCACAATTGGAGTTTGGTCTAGACTTCTTCCAATTATA
This sequence comes from Tanacetum coccineum, assembly GCA_026074375.1. Lineage (NCBI taxonomy): Eukaryota > Viridiplantae > Streptophyta > Magnoliopsida > Asterales > Asteraceae > Tanacetum > Tanacetum coccineum. The sequence continues at coordinate 47,155 of BQNB010028194.1, read as the reverse complement.
ACCTGCTGAGGTCTTAACAGCAGATCCCCAATTTCCCTTTACAACATTAGAATGAGACACTTGTGATGTAGTTTTTGCAAAGGGTCTTCTTGCAGATGAATGTGATTTTGAAAAACCCCTTCTTTGATTAAATTGATTCATCTGTGGTCTTTTGGGACTAAAACTGTTTGAGGTCTTGGTAGGTACTGGCTGTCTAGATCTAACAGTATTAACATTAGAACTAACGGCATTAACTCTGGACCTAACAGAATTAATATTTGTCCTACCAGTATTAATATTAGGCCTAACAGAATTAATATTTGGCCTACCAGCATTAAGTTGTACTGATCTAGGAACAAATTTATTAGAGTGATTAACCCTGTTTGCATTTGTCCATACTGGTTTTGCCATCCCATTACCAGTATTAACAACCCTCTTAACCTCAGCTTCTCTTGCCTTTTTCTTTTCATAATAGTCACAATCTTTAATCAAATGACTTAGACTACCACAAACAAAACATTTCTTCTTTGTGAAAGAGTATCCTTCCCCTAGTTCTCTTTCCATCATAGCATTCCAATTCTTCCTGTTAACTTTAGGTGTTGCTTGATCTTTGATTGGTTGCCTAGGAGTTTTTATGTTTGAGACACAACTAGGTTCAACTTCTTTTGATTTTGGAGCAGACACACTTGTTTTGTTTGTTGTTATAGGTGTAGACACATACACTTCTGAAGGTACTCTTGAGATCTCTGATTCAAGATCAACAGAATGTTCAGAGGAAGTTCCAATAGATCCTGCACTGTCATTAGATTGACAGGTAGAAAATTCACTGGATCTATCATCTGATACACTAGGTTCTGGCTCTTGGGGTCCCTTTTTACCATAAACATACAAAGACTCATCAATTTCTTCTTGTGGTGAAGGAGTATAATCTCCACTTAAGGGATGTGGTACACCCTTAAAATCATTAGTCTTAGTAAATCTACTGTACAAGGGTTTTCCAACTGAATCCTCTTTTGAACACTTAAAAACAGAAAAGTTCATTTCTTCCTCATAACTTAGAACCTCATTGTTTGATTGTATTTCAAATCCTAAGCCAACTTTACTATTTGAACTCATGCCAGAATTAATTAATCTCCAAAGATTCTTGGAAGAATCTTTCCATGTATCTAATGTTTTCAGCTTTCATTCCTATTCTCCTATATCTTTTAAGCTTTTCATCTTTTTCATATATTTCATTAGCCTGGAATGTAAGCTTTTCATTTAGAGAAAGTTGCTGTTTTTGAAAAGTAACAAGTTGAGCTTCTAGTTTCTTAACAGCTTGACTATAGGCAAGTATTTGTGCTTCTTGATCACCTAACTGATTCATTTGTTCATCACACAGTAGTTTAAGAGTATTGTATGAATCAATGCAAGTTTTAGAACACAAAGTTACCTCATTACTTGAGCTGATAGCCATAAGTGCATGATTTGTCTCTTCAACTACCCCCAACCCACCCCCCCCCCAAAATCATCCACGCCCTCGACCAAACCACCACCCCCTCCGCATACTCACATCCACCCCTTATCCCCCCCTCAACCCCCCCCCACCCCAACCACACCCCTCCACCACAAAACACCCACACCACCTAACCCCCACCACCACATCCCCCACCGCACACCGGCCACCGCCAACCCAACCATCCCCGCCCCCTACGCTCACAACTCCCAACCACTACACATGCCTAACTACCTACCCCCCCATAACAAACCGATGCCACCCCCCCCATCCCCCCGAACACCCCCCCCACCCCCCCCCACACCACACACTCCCCCCCCCCCCACCGACCCCACACCCACACTCAGAAAACACCGAACCCCCCCCTACCCCCCAACCACCCCCCCACCTCAATCCCCCCCGCCCCCCTTCACGCACACAATCACCGCTCCCTAAACCCCATCAGCCCCAACCCACCCTCTGCACACACCACTAACCCGAGGCGCCTCATTCGTCCCTTCCTGTACCCACACTCAACGACCCAATTACAACCCTTACCCCTTTAGCCACCCTCCACCCACCTCCCCCCTCTCACCCCAACCGTCATACGCAAAAACCCCCTAATACACCTCACTTAACAGACATCACCCCTCACGCCCCCACCCCCACACTCCTCAACAACACCCACCCCACCACCCCCCCCCACCCCTCCCCGCACAATACCATTGCCCACAAATTCCGACAAACCCACATCCACGACACCCCGCTAGCCTCATCTACACTCCACCACACTAGCTACCTTCACTACCTCTAACCACGCCACGACCACCAAACCCCTCCTAGCCCCTCACCCAAAACCCCTCCCCAACACCCCACCACAACTCCCTCCTCTCTCATCACCCCACCCCCCCTCCACTCAACAGAACCACCCCACATGACGCACCACCCCACACCCCGCACCCTACACCCCACACACCCCCACCGACACCCCAGCCAAATCGCCCCTCCTAACCCCGCACCCTCCCCAGAAGCACCACCCCCTCCCACCTCTCCCCCTACCAACACTCAACCCCCCCCATCCGTCCCAGCTCCCCCCCTTCAACACACCCCCCACCCCCCAACCCCAACCCCCACACCCCCACCATCACCACACCTCCCGATCACCCCGAACCCCCCACCCCCCCTGCATCTCCCCCCACCACCCCCCAGCCCCCCAGCACGTCCCGTACCACCCCCCGAACCCCTCACCCCACCACCCATCCCCTCCACCCACCCACTGAACCCCACCCCCCAGCCCCCCCCTCTTCACCCGTCTCCCCCCAACCCCTCAAACCCCCCCACCATACCTCTCCCTTTCCATACTTCTCCCCTGACACCCGCCCACCCCCCACAATCCCACCCCACTACACCACCCCCCCACACACCTCACCCCCCACTTCATTCCTTAGATCCCACCCACCCATATTCCTCCTCACCCTCGGTCTCACCCACCCCCCACTACCCCACTCACCAACCACTCCAAACCCCCCAACCCCTCATGCCATCCCCATCCAACCCCCCCTCGGACACCCCCCCTGTTCTTACCCTCCCCCCCCTTATCACCCCCACCCCCACCACCCACACCCCCAATCCCCCCCAACCCCACCTACCCTTACCTCCTCGTGACAAAACCAATCCCCAACGCCACCCCGCTTTCATACATCACAAACCATCCCCCCACAACCCATTCCTTTACACCTACACCACTAACTCCAATCACGTCGACCACGCCACCACCCCCACCCTACACCCACTCTTCCATCCACCAACCTACCTCCCCCCCCACCCTCACCCACCAGCCCCCCAGCCCCCCACCTAACCAACCAACCCAACCACACCCCCCCCCCACCACCCCCTCTCCCAACACCCCACACCCCCGACCCCACAACACCTACCTCGGCCGGCATAGCTCACCCACACCACACTCCCCCCGCCAACCGTCCACACGAATCATACATACAACTCCTTCCCACCTCCCATACCCCCATCACCCTTCTCCCCCCTCCACCACCCCCACCACCACCACGACCACCACCCCCCCACTCACGCTACCAACCCCTTCTACGACTCCCCCCGGCCACCCCCCCCCCCATCTCCTTCAGTCCCATCACCCACTACATCACCACCCCCCACGTCTCCAATCACCACCCCCCCCACCCCGCCCCCCCCCTCATACCCCACTCCCCCTCACACCATCTAATCCCAACGAGTCCATCCACCGACCCCCCCTCCCCCACCCGCCTCACCCCCCACCACCCGCCTTCCCCACCACCCCCACGAGCCTACCTACCAGTGAACCACCCCCCCCCCACCCATCCCCATACCCACTTCTCGGAACTCTCACCTATCCAAAAGCCCCCACCCCCTCACCCCACAACTCAGGCCCACATTACCCAACCAAATACACCACCATTCCACTCGTCTGAAACCCTTACACACCACCTCACCCCTCACTCACCTCCCACCACCCCCCCAGTCACCCTCCATGAACACCCACCCCCACTCCCACCATCCCCGTCAGTCATCCGACCCCTCCACCCTCACCCTCCTCCCCACCCCGCCCACCCCCACCCACCCACACCCCTACCCCTCCACCCCTAACCACCGCACTCCTACCAACCAAACCTCCACTCCCACCCTTCCAAATAACCACCACCCCCACACCTTACCCTATCCGTCCCTCCGCAACCCACCCGCCTTCCCCACCCACCCAACTAACCCCATACCCCCTCACCACGCACCCCCCCGACACCACACCACCGACACCCACCCTCTCCTCAGCCCACACCTCCCACCCGCCCCCCCTCCCCCCCCCACAAGACCCAACCTTCAACCCCACAACCACCCCTATGCCCACCGACCGAACCTACCCACCCCTCGCCCCCAACCCAACACCACTCCCCCCAACACCAGCCCACCCCAACCCCCCACACCCAAGCACCTCACCCACCCCCTATCCAGGACCCACCCACCACTCCAACAACACCCCCACAACACCCCAACACTCAACACCCCCCCTTACCACGCGCCACGCCCGATCACCCACCCAATCGCCCAACCAACTCCGAACCCCCCAACCCACTCCCCAACCCCACCCCCACCCCCCCCACCAACCAGCCCCACCCCCAACCCCCCCTGACCCCTATAACGAGCCCCCCCAGCCAACACCAACCCCACAACCCTTCACACGAATTCCCATTAACACACACCGATCCTTACACCACCTCCCTCTGCACCATACTAACGGCACCATTCTACCCCCCCACACCCCGACACCACCCTCCCACCACATTAACACCCCCCCACCCCCCCCTACCCTCACCCCCAGTCATGCCACCACCCCCCCCCCACCTACGAGCCTTTTCAACCTCACCATCCACCCACCAAGCTCCCCCGACCCACAGCATCCGACCTTCCTCCCTACCGACACCTCAACCACCCTCAACCCCCCCCTAACCCCCAGCCACCACCCCCACCTCCCCCTGCCCCATTACCCCACCCTCCCAACCCATCCCAAGACCACCCCAACCTCACCCCACCACCTTACCGCATCACCACTCATCCCATGAGAGCCTCCCCTACATACACTCCCCACCCTACTCCACCCTCCCCACTCCGCCTCTCGCCATACAGATATCCTTACACACCATCTTACCCATACATTCCCCCCCCTTACCCACCCGTCACCCCCCCACGGCCAATCCTCCTCAGCCCCACACCCACCCCTTCACCAATCCACCCATTCACCCACCACCACCTCCTTCATCCACCTACTCCAACCCTCCCTACACCACCATACACGCTACACTTCTCCTCCCCCTCCATTTATACACAACCACAACCCCCCCCATCCCCTCCAAACACGCCATACCCCCACCTGACGTCCCCTACCCACCCCCGTACCCCCCCCACACCACCTTCCCCCCGCCCCCCCCCACAACCTCCTACCCCACCCCCCCCTCCCACTACACCCCCCCCCACACAACCTACACCACTCCCAACCCGACCTCCCATCTCCGCGCCACCACTACCACCACCACCACGACGGACAGCCTCTCCCCAGACCCACCTCAACCCCTCCACCAACTCTTAACTCTTCCCGACACTCACCCACCACCCACCCCTCCCCCCATCACCCCCCATTACCACTTCCACTAAACCACCCCCTACGCCGACACCCACCACCCCTTCCAACCCCACCCCTAACCTCCAACACACTACCGCCCCACCCCTCTCCCCCAACCCGCATTAACCCCTCGAACCATACTCTTACCTCCTACCCCTACCCTCCTACATCCCACATTCTACAACTCCTACACCCCTCCCACTACACTCACTCCCCTACCCCAAACCCAACCTACCACCCCCCCGCCGATATCCCTCGACCCCATCCTCCTCACTCCCACTTCTCATCATCCCTCCCCTATCCCCACCTACCACCTCCACTCATCCACCTAACTTCCCACATTCCACTTCTCCCGAACGCCCTCACCCCCCACACCCCTTCTCCCCCCCCTCCACCCGACTACCCCCCCCGCCCGACGCAAATCACCTACGGCCATTCACCCCCCCCCCCCCACAATAATCCTCTGACCCTCTACCCCCCTTCCCCGCTCACCGACCCACCCAGCCCCACAACCAACCTACCCACCCCACAACCTCTCCCGACATCGCCACCCCACCCCACCCTGCCCTCGACCCACACATCCAATCCCTCATCCCCCCCGCCCTCCCCTCCACTCCCTAACCCCTACCGGCACCCCAACCACCATCCCAACACATCACCCCACCCACTCACCCCACCTACCTAACACCCCGTACCACTCGTCAATCCTTACTCTATCCCCCTCCCCCCCGAACCACTACAACCATCCACCGCAACACCTACCACCCCCCACCCACAACCATCTCACCCACCCTCATCCTCGCAGCCACACTCCCACTCCCCCCCACACCCCCACATCACCCCCCTTCGCCACCCCCACCCCTGCACCACCCTAAAAGCCATCCACCCTTGCCCCTCACCTTACCACCCCTCACCGCCCTTCCTCCCTCCACTTCAATACCGACCCTCCCTCCCCCTTACCCCACCCCACAGCACCCCCATCACGTACCAGCCACCCCTAGCAGCACCCCTCACGACGCCCCTTCCCCCACCCCCCCCTCACGCGCACCCCCAACCACTCCACCTCACAACCCTTCCCCCCCCCCACCACCACTTCCCACCCCCGAACCCACCCCAACACCACCCTACATCCCTACTTACTCCTCCCTCCTCCCTACACCAACACCCACCCCCTCACAGCCGCTACCCGCCACACCCCACCCACACGGCACGTACAGCCCCCCCAACCTCACACGCCCTGCACGCACTAACAGACGACCTCACCCCCCCCACCCCCAATCCCCTTACCCCAACTCCCCGCACACCCCACACCCCCCCCACCACAAACCCACCTCTCCCCCATCAACCCCCCCTAAACTCCCCCCCACTCTACTCTACTAACACCCACCCCAAAGTCCCACCTACTAGACCTACACTGCTCCACCCCACACTCACACCCCCCCACCACCCCTCCCCAACCCCCCCCTCCACACGTCACCCGCCCCATCCCACACCGCCCACCCAACTCCACACACCACCCACCACCATCACCCCCCGGAGCCACAGACCAACCGGCAACCAGACCCACCCCACCCCCTCCCCGCCACCACCCCCCGACATGCCACTCAAACCCCCCACCCCACCCCCCCCCCCCAATTCCCCCCCCCCCATAAACCACCCCCCCATACTTCCTATTTTCTCCATTCGACTTACCTTCCCCATTCGGCTCACCACACACCCCCCTTTTCACCATCCCCCACCAAACACTACCCCCCCCCCGCACGAACTCCCCCTTAACACCCTCCCCTCACCTCCAGACCCCGACCCCCCCAACACCGCAACACACCCTCCGCACTCCCACCCCTACCCCTAACTCACCCACACCAACCACCCTAACCACCCCGAACACTCAACCCACCCCCACCCCTCTCCCTCACACCCCCCACGTCTCAACCGACCCACCTCTCGCACCCAAACCCCAACCACCAACCCCCAATCTCCCTCCCCACAACCGTCCCACCATCGACAAATTGACAACCACACCCGCTTCCAATCAATTGACTCACCTCACCACCCAACGAACACTTACCCCCCTCATAACCCCACAGCCAGGTTTGGGACCAAACAGTCCAATTTGCAGGACATTCCCACCATCCCCCACCACCACCCCTTACCCCCCTCCCACCACCACCCCTCACCCCTACGCACCACCCCACCGACAGACCACCACAACCACCCAACCACCACGCTCCCTCACCCCCACCCCACCCAATCAACCCACCCCCACCCAGATCTACACTACCACCATCTTAGACCTGACCCCGCCCCCAGCACATCCACCCACTCCCCAGAGCACCCCCCTTACCAACACCCACCCCCAACCCCACCATCACACCCCCCAAGACCCCCCCCCCCCCCCCCTCTCGCCCTTTCCCCCCACCCAACCCCCCACCCCGACACACCCGTAACTCCACCCCCACCCTTCCAACCACCCCACCCACGACCCCCAGTTAACCCTCCACCCACCCGCTCCCCCACCCTCTACCCCCTACGACCCTCCACCAAACCCCACACACTCGCACCCCCAACACTCAACCCCCACCCCCCACCATACACACCTACACCAACTCCCTTATTCAACTCCAACCCTCCATCTCAACATACCTCATGCTTACCCCTGATACACTCACCTCACGAACGTCACTCTACTCCCCCACCTTCCCCGATACCCCCCCGCACCTCACGCCCTCTTACGACCCGACACCACACCCCCCCTCCCCCCCTCCACTCCCCGCTCCCCCCACACCCACCCCCACACCCCCCCCACACCCCCCAACCACACTCACCGACAACTACCCAACCCCCTATTTACTTGTCATCACCCTAAACCCCCCCACTCCCACACCTCGCCCCCTCACACCTCCCCCACCCCACACGTTACCACTCCACAAACCACCACCTCCGAATTCCCAGACCCACCAACACACCCCCCCCCCCCCCACAACTCACTCCCCCCAACCAAACCCAGCTGAGCCCACCAAAGCCAGCCACCCTCCCCCCTCCCCACACACCCCCCCTCTACCCCTCCCTCATCAACTCTGGCTTACGGGTCCGGTTTACCATACCCACTCAACCCCCTACCTCCCATAACATATACATCTAACTCCCCTACCTCACCCTATCCACCAACCACCCACCATCCCACCACCCTCCCCCCCCTAATGTCACTAACCCACTACACCACGACCATCCACCACCCCCCCACTCTACCCCACCTCCACCACTCCACCCTCCACCCCTCGCACGTGCCCCTCCCACCCCTCCCCCCCCCCACCTCACACCCTAAACACTCCATCCATATCATGACAACACTATTACGCACCACCACCCCCCCCCAGCCACCACAAAACACCCCGCCTCCACCTTCGGAACTGACCACCACACCAGCCAAACTACCCCACCCCACCACACCCCTCTCTCTCACACCCCCACCCACTCCTCCCCTACTCACTGCCTCCCACCCCCCCACCTACCCTACCGATCATCCACGTCTCCTTCCTCTCGCCATAACCCCCCCCACTCCCCCGTCCCACGTCCCCCCCTCACCCCCACCCCGCTTCCACACACTCCTTTACCCAACCATCTCATACGCTTCCACCACCCCGCCACCCCACCTCCCCCCCCGTCACGCTTCCCTCCAAGTCACGATCCCTCACATCTACCAGCACAGCGGACCCACCCCCCCCTCCCCAACCCCCCCCTCAACGTCCCAACCCCCCTCCCCCACCAGCAACACCCCCCCCCCAGCCGCACAGCACATCCACCCCCCCCCAATCCCCCACCCCTACGTCCTCCTCCCACCCGCCGCTCACTACTTCTCCCACCACCCACCTCCACGCACCCCCACCTCCATCTCACATCCCCACCACCCACAACCTCTCACCAGCTACCATCCCCCCCCATTCCCCACGCAGCCCTCCACACTTCCCCTCCGCCACATACCACCCCCCTCACTCCCCCCCTTCCCCATCACCTCCCCCCCCCCGCCACAACTCTCCATCCCAACTAACAACCCCCTCCGACCCCACCCCCCCATCAAACACCCCCCAGCAGATACCAAAACCACCACAGCCATCCCACAATAACCCCGACGCATACGACCATGCGAACATCCACCCCACCCTTCCCCACCCCCCCAGCCTCCCACAACTCCGTACCCCATAACACCCCTCCATGCAACTCACACCACCCTACCACTCTTACCCAACACCCCACTCCATTACTCAACCAACACCCGCTCGACCAACCCCACCCCACGCCTTCACCCCAATCCACCCCCTTCAACATCTTAAACCACCATCCCCTCCACAACCCTTCTCTCACCGTACCCATACACCACCTGCGACCCACCCCAACCCCCCCAACACCTACCGCACTACACCCGCTCACCCCGCGATAACCCCCCACATCCCACCACCACCTTCCTGCCCAACCACCCAGCGCATCATCCCACCCACCACCACCTAACACCTCACTACGCACCCGCCCTCCACCCCCCCACGCACCACACAACCTATACAGCGCTCCCCCACAAACCCACCTCCCCCACCCCCACCCCCGACTCCCACCCTCCCCCAACCCATACCCACCTACCTACCACCCGACAACCACCCACCCACCGCCCCCAACATACACTCACTCAACCCTCCCCTTCTCACATACCCACGACCTCCCCCCCATCCACCCGCCCAGCACACCCCCCTTGCACGCACACCATACCAACTAACCGCCCACCCACCCGCCAGTCACCAAGCACAACCTTACTTGCACTTCGCCACCCTCACATTGCCTACCCTCCTCTACTCCCGCCGCATTAAACCATCGCAAAACACCCCCCCCCATCCTCCCTCCACTTCTCCACCCCCCTCCGTTTTTCTAAACCCACCCACCCGCTTCCCCCCCACCCCCATCTCTCCCAACTCCCCCCCTCGCCCCACTCTCAACCACCCCTAACACACCTCCCCAACCCTCCCCAACCACCTGACCCCACCCCCACCTCCACGAATCACTCCACCCCCCCCAATCCACCCTTTTCAACGCACCGAGCGACCTTACCCCCACCCACCACCCCCGTCCCCCCAATCCACCAACTATAACCCCTCAACCACTTTGAACCCCAAACCATACCCACACCCCCCCTCACCACCCACCCCCACCCCCAACTCCACTCACACACCACCGCCCCTCAACCCACTCATACCCACTCTACACCACCCCCACCCCACCCACCCCCTAACCCCCCGCCATCCTCCCCGCCACCCACAACACCACCCCCACCACCGATCAACACCTCACAGCACCTCACACCCCCCACCCCCCCCTACTCACTTCCCCTCCCCCTACCTCCACGCCCCAACCACCCAATTCTCCACCCAACCCCCCAACCCCCACCATCTCACCATCCTCCCACTCACGACTTCACCACCGAATCCGTCAACCAACCTACCACCCTTACCCACCATTACGTCCCAACTACCATCTCCCACTCATTCCCCTACATCCCCCCCCCCCCAACCCCACCCCCTACTCCCCTCGATACACCACACGCTAAACACACACCACCTCCCCTCCCCTACAAAGGCATCAACTCCCCTGTTACAGCCCTCATCACCCCCAACACACTACTTTTCCCTTACCATTCACCGATCCACCACTACTCCACCCCACCCCCCCCCCCCCCACCCACCCCCACGACACCGGCCGACCCCCACCACCCCCCGCCTCCCGCCACCACTACCCCCACCAACCCATCCACCAATTCTTACACTCCCACCACCCCCCCCATCTCCACCTACCCCCCCACTACTCCACACACCCCACCCCCCTCCCACCTCCAACACAAACTCCCCTCAACCAGCCCCCAAAACCCGTCGCCCCGCCCCCCCTCTCCCCACACGACCCCATCCCTACCCTGAAACTTCCCTCACCCCCCCTCACATCACCACCCCCCACCCCCACCCCCAAGCCTACCCTCACGGTTTCCACCCCTACCCCCCCCTCCCAACCTCCTAACCCACGGACCCACCCTTCCCTTCACCATACTAGAAGACCATCTCACCCACATCAATCCACCCCCACCGACGAACACCCCGACCGCCCAACCCCCAACTACCTACCCGCAATTCCACCCCCCCCACCGACACCAAACCCCCCCCCCACAATCCACCCCCTACTCCTCTCTCCCCCCCTCAGCTCCCGCCCCACATACACCACCACCCACCTCCTCCCACCCCCACCCACCTCCTCCCCCCCCTTCCAGAACAACACCACCCTACCCACCCTCACCGCTACCCCCCAACATCCACACCGACCGGCCGTGCCTCACCTCTGCTCCCAACCCCACCCCCATCTTCTCCCCGCCCCTCCTACACACGCCCCCCCCACCATCCCCCAACCCCACCACCCACCACTTCACCCCACCTCCCACCCCCCTCCCAACCCCACACCCGCTCTCACCTCTACCCACCCCCCCACCATCTCCCCATCCAACCACAAAATCCCCACCCCCCCCCCATGCACCCACCCCACACCCGCTTGACAACACCACAACCCCCCACCCGATCCATTCCTCCGCCTCACCCCCTCCCCTCTCCCCCACCCCCCCACACCCCCCACCTCCCACTCACCAGCCCCCACCACTGTCCGACCCACCCCCACACCTCAACCCGCCCCCCACCCCATCCACACACCCAAACATAAACGACACCCCCACCACGCGCACCTCACCCTCCTAACATCTTCCACAACTTTCGTCCCGTACCAGCCCAATCCCTCCACCTTGACCCCACCCCCATCTCCACAACCGCCACCACAAACTACTCCCAACCACTCTCCCCCACCCCAATCCGCACCACCACCCAGCCCCCCGACCTCCACTTCTCCACCCTACTCCCAACACCAACCCACGCCCGCACGCGCCACCACCTACCTCCACCCCGTAACCCAGCCACACTTTGCCCCACCCACGTACCCCCCGCCCGACGAGCCCTCCCACACCTCAGTCACCCAACCCCCCTAGAACACTCCACGCTCCACAACTTCACACCCCCCATGGCTTTACCACCACCCCCCACACCTAACCCCTCCCCCCACACCCCCAAATCCACCTCACCCACAACCTCCCAATCCTCCCCTCCCCCCGATCTTCTCTCACTCCCCCTCCAACACCACCTTCCAGACCCAACCACGCTACTTAACAGCACTCCTACCCCCACCCCACCCAACGACACACCACTACACCTACCCAACTCCCCCCCTACCAAACACGCACCAGACCTACCTAACATCTACTACCCAACCATTCCTTCCCCCCCACCCCGCCCCCCGTTACCCGCCCCCACGACCAACCCCCTCAACCGACACCCCCGACAATCGTCCCCATCCCCCTACAACCCCATTCAACCCCCCCCTCCTCTATCCCCTACCCACATCACTATCCCCCCCCGCGACTTCCAACAGTCCCTCCCACACCACCATTCACCAGCCCGCCACATCCGATTGAAACCACAGCCCCACACACCCCCCCCCTCGACATCTGCACCCACCCCAACCCACCCCCCCCCCGCCCCCATCCCACACGCCGCTTCGGTCCACTCTCCCCCCCCCCACCCACGCCACTCCACCTCCCTCACCCCGGCCACCATACCCGACCCCCCCCCCTCCACCTCTCCCCCGCCTCCACCACGCCCCCCCCAGGCGCCCCCACGACCACACCCAATTATTCACCTACTTCTAACCCACAAACCAGCCCACCACCCCCCACCCCCCCTCCCACCCCCTCATCCCACCCCCCTCCCCCCCTACGCCCCCCCCCCCCACCGTCCCCACCAGCCCATCCACTCCCATCCCCCTACACCCCACCCCAATTACCCAACTGCTTCACTCTACTACCCCCTCCATCCGAACCCAACCAACGCCCATCCTCCTCCCACACCGACCCCACAACCTAACAGCACGCCCACCCCACCCACCCGCCAGACACCTCCCCCCACCACCCCCTCCCGCCCCACCCCCACCCGCCACCCAACCCCTCCACCCACCACTACGCTTCACCCCCCCGCAACCGACTCCCACCCACCCCCACCCCCCCCCCAACACACTGGCTCTATACCTCCTTCCCACAACTTATTCACCACCCGCGCTTCACCCTACTGCTACCCCACCCTCTTCCTCCACCCACCTTATCCCCTTCCCCACTGCATGCCTCTACATTCCCACCACGTGATCCCCCATTGTTCTATTATCCCCCAGTACCACCCCTACCCATCGGACACACCCCATCCACCACGCCCTTTCATAGCGAACACCCACAGCGCAACCCACCCACCACCCTCCTATCTCAACCCCCTCACCCTACCCAAACTCCACCAAACCTACAACTCACCCCACCCGACCTACGAACCAACCCCCCAAAACTCCCCCCCCCCCCCCCCCCAACCCGCCAGCGAGCATGCACCCGAACTCCAGTCTACCCCACCTCCCACCTCCCCCCACTACCCACCTCTTCATACACCCACCCCCCACTAACAAATCCCACCCCCTCACCACCACAGCCCCCCCTCCCCCCCCCGTCACCACCCCCCCACACACCCAATAAACCCCCTCCCCCCACTCACCACTCCCCCACTGATATACGCCCACTACATCGACACCTGCTACCCCTCCCACTCTCCCACACTGCAATCCACTCACACAGACCCCACTAGCCTCACACAGTTCACTCCTTCCTCCCCAACCCCCCCCCTACCCATCCCACCCCACCCCTCCCTCACCCCCCATCCACCCGCACCCACCCTACCCCACAGCACCGTACCAGTCCGCCCCCCCCCCCCCCATTTCAACAATAGATCCCCGCCCGTACCCTTCCCCTCGTACACATACCCTCCAAGCATTCCCCAACTACCATGATCACTTACGGGTTTCTTAACATTGATTTGTAGTCCTCGGAGTTTTTTTCTCTGTAAGCCACCACACCTAATGTTCACCTACTTGATTAGGAGCAGCACACACCTTTTTCCTTTGTTTTATAGAGAGACACACTACACTTCTTGAGGTACCCTTGAAAGAAGGGGGGGGGGGGGATGGCGGTGGGTAAGCGGTAGGGGGAATTCAAGAGCGGAAAAGTTATCAGTGGGGAGGAATGTCCAGATGAAGGTCTCTGGGCAGCGGGGGCGGGGGGGGGGAGGTGGGGGGGGAAGAACCAATTCAGTTATCATAGATTGACATGTAAATAATTCACTGGATCCCTCATCTAATCCACAAGGGACAGCCTCTTGGGGTCCCTTTTTACATAAACATAACAAAGCTTCAGTCAATTTCTTACTTGTGTGTAGGATACAATCCCACTTAATGGGATTTGGGAACACTTTAAAATCATTAGTTTTTATAAATCACTGTACAAAAGTGTTTCCTACTAAGACCTCTTCTGTACAATTAAAAAAAAGAAAAATTCATTTCTTCCTCATAACTTAAAACCTCATTATCTGATTTTATTTCATACCCTAAGCCAAAATTACTACTTGAACTCATGCCAGAATTAATTAATCTCCAAAGATTCTTGGAAGAATCTTTCTATGAGTCTAATGTTTTCCTGTAATTTGGTGTGGCTCATCTTCCTTTTATAGCTTTCATACCAATTCTCTATATTATTTTAAGCTTTTCATCTTTTCATATTTTCATTTGCATGAAATGTAAGCTTTTCATTTAGAGAAAGTTGCTGTTTTTGAAAAGTCACAAGTTACACGCATCTAGTTTATCTCTCTAACAACTTAACTATAGGCCCACGTATTTGTTGCTCTTGATGCACCTAACTGATTTCCTTATGCTTACATCACAGACATGTTTTAAGGATATTGTATGAATCAATGCAAGTTTAGAACACACAACCTCACTACTGGAGCTAAAAGCCATGAGTGCATGGATTACGAGTCATCTTCATTCTTCAACTGTTCTTCATCCCCCAATTTGACAATACCCATCATTCCACTTATCAACAAGCCCATCTGATTTCTTACTCTTGCTTGTCCAGCTTCTTGGTGTTTGAAAAAGGAGGATCTCTTCTTCTTTTCATCATGTTCCCTTTTTGTGATGTACATTCCCTAGCAAAATGACCAGTGTTGTGACAATTGAAGCCTTCAGCTATCTCTTTCTGTCAAGCCTCACAGGTGCTTTTTTCCATCAACAAATCGCGCGAACCCCTTCTGTTTTCTTATTAGAAACTTTTCATTCGTAAGCAATCATTGGCAGATCCTGCCCAGTTTATGCCAACACTCATTCAGATGTCTAAGTCATCAATCTTTTTTAGGTCTTCATTAAGCAAGCTCCCAGTCCTCTGCTTGTTTGGCAAAGAGGGAATAAATACTTCATCACAAAAACCACAATATCTCTCTATCTATTTCCTGGAGTATGGTTGAACGAAGTAGAAGGAGCATGCGCTCAGAACTGAGTAACTAGTAAAAACGATACTATAACCTTATTAGTGCTGCTTTGCTTTGTGAAACAAAAGGCAACACATTTTGAGCACTTGAAGATGTTTTGAGGCACCTTGGATTTCCTGCTCAAAAACCCTAAGGTTATTGTACAGATCATCAATAATAAAGATGTCATCAACATCTGGATTTAGTTCTCATAGTCATTGCAATTGGATTGACCAGCTGTGGAAGCAACAGATCTGAAAACTTATGATTTGCATCCTTAGTTGATACTTCAGCACCATGAGCTTCCAAATGAGAAAGTAATTGTTGGAATCTGTCCTATCCCTTTTCTAACCCTTCTGAACTGGATATTGTAAATGCTTCAAACTGTTGTTTTGAAAATAGCCTTCTACTCATTTTCTTTGAATTTGCATTACCGAAACCAAACTAGTTTTCTGATGGCTTCCCAGATTTCTTTTGCATTATCCATTCCATGAAATCTTCTCATATGTTCCTTAGGAATGGCCATCAACAAGATATTCTTAGCCTTCCTTTCCTTTTCAACAGCTTGAATTTCTGCAGCAGTTACTGGTGGAAGTATTCAAATTACACCATCCTTTCCAGTTGAAATTCTCTTCTTGGAGTTTCCATTCTGAATTACCTTCCAAACATCATTGTCAATGTACCTAAGGTAATGCTCCATCTCCATAGCCCATATATCATACTCCTCCTTCTTCAAAATTGGGAGTTTGATATTTGAGATAGCAGTTGTTTGAGGAATAACCTATTGTTATTGTTTAGGTGCAGCACCAGTGTCTGATGCATCTTCATGGTTTTTATGCCGCCTCATCATCATTCTTGAGATGTTGAGAAAACTCATCATTAGTAGGTTGAGACATTTTGTAAAGATCTAAAAGAGAGTGTTTGTTTATGGTTCTAGTGATTCTTCTTACTCAGAGTCCCTATATTGGCTCTGATACCACTTGTAGGTCTTTGTTTTGGATCTATATAGCCTTTGTAAGACAATAGCTAACTTGAATAAATCCAAATCAACTATGTGAGAGAGAACACTGACCTAGAATATCCCCCCAAGTTTTGTTAATGCGGAATCTTAACACAAGTATTAAGAAGAACACAATATAATACTAACTTTGCTATTGATTTCTATTAAGCTTCAATGCTATATTTTGTTATATCAAACTCATAATGCAGTAGGGTTGCCTTTTATGATCACCAAAAACCCTAAGGGGGGGCGTTAGGCAGTGAGGTGTGTAAAGGAAATGCGATATCCTTTCCTAAGATTTCTCCTAAAATATCTCTAAGATAACTATTATCACTATTCTGTTTAATAAACAACTAACTAGAATACCACCATTACAAACTATTAGTACTAGCGACTTCCCTAGCAGTACTAAACATAGTAAACTAGCCATACTTAACTTAGTTACGTACCAGCCAGACTTAACTTAGTACTACCAGAAATAACTAATACTACCAGACTTAACTGTTATACTACCAGTATTAAGTCTTTTACAATATATTTCCCAACAAAAACTGTTTTAGGAAATTGTACAATGCGTCTAAACTCTATGCATCAAACGTAAAGATTGTTTTGGAATTGGATGATTAAATTGGGACATTAATTGGACTAGGTCGTGTGCGGGTCCCCCCTCCCCCGTTCATTTGCTTGTGACGACTGAGATTGGGTAGCAAAAGACTTGCTTTGAATGTGAGTTCTCGTAGCCCAACTTTTACTGGATTTTTCCGTTAGGAAAATGAAAACTCAAATGTGGTTTTGAAATGTTTTGGAATTGGAACTGTGGGAAAACGTGGTTTTTGTTTTTGGGATAAGTTATGTGCTTATGACTGCTATGTGAATACTATGCATGATTGTTTAGATCGGATGGGTACGCCTACCTAGTGTTGTGAGATTATTGGATCGGATGGGTACGCCTACCCAATATTTATGTGATTATTAGAGCGGATGGTACGCCTACCCAGGTTTGTGTGTGGTCCTACCCTAATTTTAGTGCTCTAGCTGGTAGGCCCTTTAGGTGTGCAAGTGACATATGGTTATTGATTAGCGGTAATGCTAGAGTTGTTTGCATATATTCACTGTCAAATAGCACTATTGTCCACTATTAAAGTATTGGCACAACTTTTAGGTTTAAGGTCAAACCTACAGCCCTCACCAACATTATTGTTGACATATTCGAGTATCATTATTCAGGTTGAAAGTGATTAGAAAGAGTAGTTTGGTGATTGATAGCAGACTTAGAAGTATCCCGTGTAGAATTTCGTTTGAAGTCTTGCTTGCTTGTTGTTTTGATTCTAGCTTTTGGATATTTTGATTAAGTTTGGATTATGGTCCCCTGCGAGGGCATTGGAATAAGTGTAAGAGATTGTGGAATTTAGTTGCGATTTAGGACATCACTTGAGTTTGTTCAAGGTGGATGGTCATCATAGCACTTGGAGTTTATGCAATGTAGTTTCTCATTTGGTTATCTGTTATGATTGATCATCTATTTTGCATTCCTGAGTTTCCGCCATTATCGGTGTGTGACAGATTGGTAATCAGAGCCAAGGTTATAGAGAACTAGGTGGTTTGGAATATACTAATAACCTAGAGATCTGTCATTTTGTTCGTATAGGATTCTATGAGCGCAGTGTTTCCACTTTTATGTTGCTTTGTAGTGTTCGTGGTTTGGTGCCTTAGTTATGTCAGTCATTGAAATGGGTGGGCTTAATATTGAATATGAATGGGAAAGGATGCGAATATAAGTATGGTGGCCAACGTAATTATAAGTGTATCATAACTCACTCATACTTATAATGTTTTTACTACAAAATCGATGTTGACAACTGTTAGGGTGGAATAGCATGTATAATGGTGTTATAGTAGTAAGGTATATCTATATATAAGTGGCGAGACCTTCCCACTTACCTAACGTTTCCCATGTTCTCCCTCGTGTGGATAATGCCGCCAAGGGTGATGACCCAAAGTATTGGCCGACCTATTTCCGAATCATAAGGAGGGGGAACGGGTGAACGAGTTGGTAGAGGTGGAAGGGGTAAAGGACCTAGGGAAGGTAATGATGAGCGTGTTGATGATTTAAATAGTCAAGGTGCGAAATGACCATGGGGGTGGGTTGGAACGCTAATAGGTGAGTAAGGGAAGTCACATGTGACTCGTCAGACAGAGAGCCGAATAGGGGTGCACTCGGACTTCTCGACGATACCATATCCCAAACAATTGCAGAACCTCTTACCCGCCATGTTGGCTCAGGCCAAAACCGAGGAAATGTTGGAAATAAGAATGGTAATGTGGTTAATGAGAACGTTCAAGAGAACATTTGGAATGTGATAGTAAATGGAAACCAGATAGGTTGTTCATATAAGGAGTTCTTAGCTTGTAACCCTAAGGAATATGATGGTAAGGGAGGTGTTGTAGTTCTTACTCGAAGGATTGAGAAAATGGAGTCTGTGCAAGATATGAGTGGTTGTAGTATTGACCAAAAAGTGAAATACACTGCTAGTTCATTTGTGAGTAAGGCTTTAACGTAGAGGAACTCTCAGATCCGTACGCTAAGCCATGAAGTTGCTGTTAGTATGTCATGGAATGACCTTAAGTTTATGATGATAGAAGAGTTTTGTCCTGGTCATGAGATGCAAAAGTTGGAAACTGAGTTGTGGAATCACGCCATGGTCGGGGCTGGCCATGCTGCGTATACTGATAGGTTTCATGAGTTGGCGAGGTTAGTTCCTCATTTAGTAACTCCTGAGAGTAGGATGATTGAGAGGTATGTGTGAGCGGATGGGTACGCCTACCCAGGTTTGTGTGTGGTCCTGCCCTAATTTTAGTGCTCCAGCTGGTAGGCCCTTTAGGTGCGTAAGTGACATATGGTTATTGATTAGCGGTGATGCTAAGGTTGTTTGCATATATTCACTGTCATATAGCACTATTGTCCACTATTGAAATATTGGCACAACTTTTGGGTTTAAGGTCAAACCTACGAGCTCAACAACATTATTGTTGATGTTTTCGAGTATCATTTTTAGGTGTGTCAAATCAAAGGTATGTGATTGGTATTGGAAGAGAAAAGATGTAACCCAAGGGGACTGGGTAGAGATGGACGTGGTTTTGACTTATGTTAAGATTTTAACTTGTAAAGTTCTGTAAAACTTCAGTTTTATGAATGTAAATTATAAAGTGTATGATCTTGTATCTTGTGCGATGAATGGTATCGTCGCATCCCGTGTTTCCGCCATTGACGGGGTGTGACAGATTGGTATCAGAGCCAAGGTTATAGAGAATGCCGATTTTTATAAAATAAAAAGCGCAACTATAACCAGAAAGTGAAGTCTATTTTAGTAAAACCTCGAACATGGCGAAAGTTATATAACCCGAGCAGTTCATGGTATTATTCCTAAACTACGCATAGCCTGATCAACTATGCTAAATTCAGGAAGGACTATGAAATGATGGGGTTAGTTTTCTAAAAGTTATGTTAGGGAGGGAAGGGATGTGTGAGTAATGTGACCACCTGAAAATGATAGGATGTAAAGTGATAAGAACATTTGCGAGTGTTGCGATTGAAATTGTGTTGATTTTAGGATTGCCATGCTGCCTTAGTAGTAGTAGTGTGCGATGCCTAGAGAGTGTAAGTAAAAATCGTCACGGGTAGCGATGATTGATTGTTTGATGTTGGCCATGCTTGCCTTAGTGTAGTGCGTGTTGCCTTGAGAAATTTTGTGGATAGTCGCAGGTAGCAACGTGATTTGGGAATGTGCTTTGATGGATTATGTGTTTTTTGTGTTGACCAGTCGTGCCTGTTCGGTATCGAACTTGGTTGGTGATTGTTGTTCGTATTTTTTTCGTTATATTTAATATATATACATATATATATATATATATATATATATATATATATATATATATATATATATGTGTGTGTGTGTGTGTGTGTGTATATATATATATATATATATATATATAAGTGTGTGTGTGTGTTGTGATGTGTGTAGTGAATGTAAATATCATATGTGTATATATATATATATATATATATATATATATATATATATATATACGGTTACGGACGTCTAATTTCAAACATTATGGTGATTTGTATATGTAAGTAATAATGATGCTGATAATTTGGATAAAAATAACAGTACGTTTGAGGTCGGACAGGGTTCCGGATCGGCACCAGAGTCCGAGAGACCTGAGAGGGTGTCAGCATTTAGACAGCCCACACTTACCACATGGACAGACCCGGAGGACGGTATGATTTATATTGATATTCCTGATTACCCACCACCAGCACCACCTGTACAGACACCACCTTCACCCGAGTGGACATCTGGTTCACTTCCCATTTCTCCATCACATTCTGATGTTCCATCACCCGTTTCATCGCCCATCATACCTTTGACTGTACCATCTCCTGTAGCCACACCCACTACAGTTGAGGCTGAGGGATTTCTGACTGAGCTGGGAGCTCAAGTCGAGATGCAGGGGGGATTGATTCGCGATCATGCAGTACGATTGGAGGAGTTGTCGCCTGCTCTGTTTGAGAGGTACGATAGAGACATAGGAGAGTTATTCATTAGGTCGGGGGCGGTTAGGGAGGAGATTTTCTCTCAGAGGTACCGGTTTAGGAGTTTGGAGTACGAGCAGGAGAGGGTCGCAGTGACATTCAGAGCGATATGGAGGCCAGTGTTAGCCCTTGAGGCATGGGCAGGTCAGATGGATGCCCAGAGAGCAGCTTTGTGGCATGCCATCAGTGATGTGCAGGGAGAGAACCGAGATTTACGGTTACAGCTTGCTGAGGAGAGACGTGCGCGATTAGAGTTGACTGAGGTTGTTGACGGTATGAGGAGAGGGCAGGAGCCCAGAGGAGGTGCATAGGGTATATGAGGTTTGGATTAGTAGTCTTGTGTATATCACTAAACCGGATAGTATCGGTTAGTGTCGGTTATGATTAGGAAAGTTTCTTTTTGTATTGGTGGTTATGGCGAATCATTCTAGTTATTAGGTGATTTGTAATTAAACCGTTTCGTATTAGTGAAGGAAATTTTTGTTCGATCTTCGTGGAGAGCGGTATTTTGTGTTGATTCGTGTTAGTTGAGAGTGCGGTTTTGCCCATGTGTGATCGCGTTTCTATTGGTTACTCGTGATAGAGCAGATACCCACTTCCTTATTAGGATGTGGTGTGTGATGTAGTTAGTATGCTCCGTGACCTCGAAATGTATTCGGGCTGACAAATTATACTGTTGGATAGAAGATATAATAGGAATAAATAGACCGTGGACGGTCGCAGAAAGTATTAGAAAGAGTTGTTGTGATCGGTTTGGAAACTTGATCATACTTTTGACTATATGAGTTTTGAGAGGTAATTTAACCTATTTAAATAAAGTGAGATTTAAGACACCCGTGAGTAGGATTGATTTGGAAAGGTTTAAAGCATGTAATGATGTGGTCTAGATTTTTGAACGGTCTTCCTAGAAGGATAGGGTCAGGATGGTTTGACCAAGTAAGGTTTACTTGGGGATTTTGAGTGAGTAAGTATTGGTAAGGTAGAGTGTGAGTCGTATTGTGTAGGACATATACCCCGTAGGGTTAGTCCTGTTGGTTGAATAACCGAAAAGATTTGGCAATGCCAATTCTGGTAGATTTGTTGTCACGTTGAGGACGGGGTCATATCCTGACACCCGACTGAGACAGTGAGACCTAAAATTAAGGAATTGTGAAGCTAAGAGGTAGCATGAGAAGTTATCGTGATTTTGTGATCGGATATGGAATGATTGTGAGAAAATGTAGAATTCGGACAGTGAAAATACTTAGTCTTTAGGGGGATCATAAGAAACCTCGCTTAATGAGACTAAATTCTAGTGATTGACGTGATTCTCTGAGGAATTGAATTTCCTTTTAGTGTTGAGAGAAATGATTTGAGTTGAATATCGGGGCAAAATTCCTTTAAGGTGGTGAGACTGTGATAACCGGTAATATTTCCAGGGTTAAGTATTATAAAATATTTTAGTTTTGTATTTTGAAGTCTTTCAATCTTGACAGTTTTCCTGATGAAAGCTGAAAAGTTAACTTCTGTTGACTATTTTGCGTAAAAGCGGTTTCGGTTTAACCGGGAATTTGATGGAGTATTGAGTTCGTAAATGAATCATTTATGAATCGTTTTCCTATTTTAGAGTGGATTTGAGATTTTTAGTGCTTTCGGGGAAGTTTTCCCGCGTTTAGCGAAAAATCGTCACGCAGCGCGTACCGGCACAATAGTTTAATTAAGTGGGGAGATTTATGAGGTTGGGGATGTGTTAATGGGTTTATTTATTTAATAAATTCATAATAATGAAATAACGGTGATTTAAATTGTAAATCGTGAGTGTGAGAATTGAAAGTTAGAAGAAAAACGGTTGTTTTCGCGAAATTCGGTAAAAGACTGTCACATTCGTAAAAAGGTGAAATTCTGAGTGAAAATGAGTTTTCAAGCCATATTTGGTTATTTGAAGTGTTTTTAAATGGATGAGCAAGGTTCGGTTGAGTTTTGTCAAAATTCATGTTTTCGGTCTGGAGTTGGCCCATAATAACGGCTCAAAATGGATTTTTGTAGTAATGTAAAGTGATAAGTGTCATGTGAATAGCCTAGGTTTATGGAAAATGATTTTAAACGCAATGAAAGTGATAACTAAGTTTAGTTGGCGTTTTAAATAAATGAGAATTGAGTTTTTAAGCGATCCCGACACAAAAAGGAAAACTCGAGACCCTCCTTGGATCCCATTTTGGACGCCTAGGAGATAAGGGGACAAGATGGCTAAAATTTTTCTATGATGTCTCACTAGTACCATAATATACCTCCACCACCTTATCCCATTTCATATACATGCATCATTTTTTCAAAATTAAAAAAACAATCTGTCTCTTTTGCTCTCTATATCCGGCCGAACCTCAAAGGGGAAGAAAAACACAAGTTTTAAAGATTTTGCCAAGAACACGGGTTAAGACTTTATTATTGGGTTGATAACTAATAGTTTCAGGTTATAGAAACAAGGTTTTGGTCTTTCACGCGCGTCTCGATCGAACCAAGCTTATCAAACAAGTAAGTTTTTATAAAACTTTGAATTTAAGTTGTACTTTTGTGATTATAGTGATGTCTAGATGCTAGTTGTACAAGTTGATCGCCAAAAAGATTGAAACTTGATATCAAAAATATAAAAAGGGGTGTTTATGCATCGACCTAAGAAGAAAAGGAAGAAAATGTTTTTGAGTTTAAATAAAATGGTTGTTGTGGTAATTTTTCGTCTTATAAAAATGCTTATAAAAGCTTATTTGGGAGTTTTGCTTATTCAATAAGCTAGGTTATGGCTTATTGGAGCTTATGTGAATATTTTGGGTTTTCTTGTTGGACCGACCCAATAAGGGTGCGTCCGGTTTGCTTTCAGCCCGACTAGGGTGCGTTTGGTTGGACTCGGCCCAACGTGGGTTCGTTTGGTTGGTTCGACCCAACAAGGGTCCATTTGGTTTCGGTTTGAGGGCCACAAAGGGCTCGACCAATTTGGTTTTGGCTTGTTTGGTTTTAGCTTATTTGGTTTTGGCTTGTTTGGTTTTAGCTTATTTGGTTTTGGCTTATTTGGTTATAAGCTTATTCGGTTATAAGCTTATTTGATTTTGGCTTATTTGGTTTTAGCTTATTCGGTTATAAAATCTTTCGAGCTCATAGCTCACTTTGGTTTCGCCTTATTTGGGCCACGGCTTAATCGGCCACGGCCATGTGTAATTTCGGATTATATTGGTTCGACTTAATGGGTTTAAGGCCCATTGTGTTTAGTTTATAAAATAAACTTATGTAATAAGAGTATGGACTAAGTTTTGCTATCGGACTAATTATTTAAGACCGTAATGGGCCATGTGACCCAATATTAAATAAATAAGTTTCTAGACTTGTAAATGAACTAAAGGAAGTTGTGTTGGACTAAGAGGAAGACTTTTGTTGGACTTGTCGATTGTGAAGTGATTATTTTGCCACGGTTAGATAAATAATGTAGAAAGTAATAATATTGTGTTGACGAAAAGCGTCAAAATTGTGAAAATTGTTTTGGATTAAGGATTAATACCTTGGGAAAAGTCATAAAGACGTACGGGTCATGCCGAATTTTCGAAAGAATTATATACTTAGAGTTTTGCTAAAAAGAGGTAAAATTTTCAATATTTTAACAATAAATGGTTATTTAACTCGAAAATTTAATACAATACGAAAGATGTAATTCCTTGAAACTTTTCTTAAAATATTTACTATTTATAACCGTTGTGTCGATTTTAATTAAGGAAATGGAAGGGTGAATCTTAAGGAAGATTAAGTGTTGAGGTGAAAGCTTTTGGACATATGTAATGTCGAAACATTCTACCCTGTTAGCCCGATAATAAGACGAAAATAATAATAAAATATTATTATTTTATTTAAATTATCAAGTAATCATGTATATATATATATATATATATATATATATATATCGTATCGTCTACGGGAATGTGGATTATTTATCTTTGACTTTTGAGCTCTTGCTCATTTCTTTTCGTCGGTTTCTCGCGGGGTATTTTGGTCGGTTGTATCGTTAAACAGTTTGAGGTGTTTGAGCTGTATTGTGTTGATGTCGCACTTTGCCCAAGTGTTTTTGAGTCGTTTTCGCGTAATTACCACACAACCATAAAATGAGATAAAGTGTTGATAATGAGATAAAGTCTTGGTAACAAGACGGCGGTTTTTGTAATGAGATTAACGGTATGAGATAACGGGTTTGGAATGATATAGATTTGGAATGGGATTTTGGGATGATAAAATAAGGATTTTGCGTGAGTTAAGGTGAACACTTGTATAATAAAAATAATTTTGTGCAAGTACTGATATAGTGAGTATATATTAGGTCGTTGCCGGGTACATTGTGCGCTTGAGTAGAGATTTATTGTGTTCTGCTTTATTGAGATTGTCGTTGCTTTGATTACGGATTGAGGTGAGTTCTTGTAGCCTCACTTTTTACTGTTTTTTCGTTGGGGGAAAAATGATACTCAAATGTGTTTTGAAATATTTTGAATTGATCTATGCGAAATGTGGTTTTGTTTTTGGGACAAGTTATGTGCTTATGACTGCTATGTAAATATTACGTGATGCATGATTGTTTGGATCGGATGGGTACGCCTACCCAGTGTTTGTGAGATTATTAGATCGGATGGGTACGCCAACCTAGTATTTCTGTAATTATTGGAGCGGATGGGTACGCCTACCTAGGTTTGTGTATGGTCCTGCCCTAATTTTAGTGCTCCAGCTGGTAGGCCCTTTAGGTGCGTAAGTGACATATGGTTATTGGTTAGCGGTGATGCTAGAGTTTTTTGCATATATTCACTGTCATATAGCAGTATTGTCCACTGTTGAAGTATTGGCATAGGTTTTGGGTTTAAGGTCAAGCCTACGCGCTCACCAACATTATTGTTGACTTTTTCGAGTATCATTTTTAGGTGTGTCAAATCAAAGGTATGTGATAGGTATTGGAAGAGAAAAAATGTAACCCAAGGGGACTGGGTAGAGATGGACGTGGTTTTGAATTATGTTAAGCTTTTAACTTGTAAAGTTTTGTAACCTTTAGTTTTATGAATATAATTTAAAAAGTGTATGATCTTGTATCTTGTGCGATGAATGGTATCGTTGCATCCCGTGTTTCCGCCATTGACGGGTTGTGAAACTTAAACAACTAACCACTAAACGCTATTCCAAAACCCTAACCCACTAACCGCTAAACCCGATACCAAAAACCCTAAACCCTCCCCCTAACCGCTAAACCCTATATCAAAAACCCTAAACCTCTAACCATTAAACCCTATACCAAAAACCCTAAACCTCTAACCACTAAACTCTATACCAAAACCCTAAACCCCTAACCATTAGGTATAATATCACAAGTGATATATACATAAACTTCAAAATATATACCAAAATCCTAAACCAACTAACTATAACTCTATACAAAAATCTAAACCCTAACCACTAGATATAATATCATAAGCGATATATACTATAAAAGTCTAAAATATATATCTCAAAAACCCTAAAAACCTATCCACTAACCCCTATACCAATAACCATAATCCCCTAACCACTAGGTATAATTTCACACGTAGATGATACTTAAATTCTAAAGTAGATACACAAAAACCTTAAACCCTTAACCATTAAACCATAACCTAAAACCCTAAACCTTAAACTCCTAACCACTAGGTATAATATCACAAGTGATGTATACATAAAATTTAAAACCTATACCAAAAACCCTAAATCCATAACCACTAAAGCTCATACCCAAAACCCTAAACCCCTAACCACTAGGTATAATATCACAAAAGGATATTACATAAACCCTAAACCCTACAAAAAAATCTAAACACATAACACTAAACTTAAACCACTAACCGCTAAACCCTTATACTAAAACCTAAATCCCTAACCACTAAAACTATATTACCACCAACCCGAAACCCCTATCCATTAGATATAATATACAAGTGATATATTCATAAATTCTAAATAATCGATTCCGGTAACCTATACCCCTATCCTCTAAACCCGATTACCAAAAACCATAAACCCCTAACCCGTAAAAACTCTATACCAAAAACCCTAAACCTCTAACCATTAACACTCTATGCAAAATACCCCAAAACCCCCCACCCCAAACCCCCCACAGTAATCCGTTAATAACTAAAATCACGCCTAACCATTTAAACCCTATACAAAATCCTAAACACCTAACCGCTAAACCTTTACCATTCAACCCTAAAACCTCCTCCATAACCACTAAAACCTATACCAAAAACCCTAAACCCTTAACCACTAAACTCTATATCAAAAACCCTAAACCCCTAACCACTAGGTATAATATCACAAATGAAATATACATAAAAATTTAAAATCTATCTAAAATCCCTAAACCCTAACCATTAATACATTATTCCATAAACCATTAGGTATAATATCACCAACTGTTATATACTATTTAACTTTAAATATATACCCAAAATCCTAACCGCTAACTATTTACCCTATACCAAAAACCCTAAATACCTAACCACTAGGTATAATACCTAACCACTAGGTATAATATCACAAGTGATATATATACATAAACTTTAAAATCTATACCCAAACCCCTAAATCCTATACCAAAAATCCTAAACCCTTAACCACTAAACGCTATACTAAAAAACCTAAACACCTAACCACTAAACCCTATACAAAAACCCTAAACTCCTAACCACTAAACCATATGGCACTAACCCTAAACCCCCTCCCTAACCACTAATCCCTATACCAAAAACTCTAAACCCCTAACCACTAAACCCTATACCAAAAATCCTAAACCCTTAACCACTAGGTATAATATCACAAGTGATATATACAGAAACTTTAAAATATATACCAAAAATCCTAAACCCCTGACCACTACCCTATACCAAAAACCTAAATCTCAAACCACTATGTGTAATATCACAAGTGATATATATACATAAACTTTAAAATCTATACCCTAAACCCTAAACCCCTAACCACTAAACCCTATACCAAAACCCCTAAACCCCTAACCACTAAACCCTATACCGGTACTTTTATAAAGTAAGAGTCACCCGTGGCTTAACATTTATTACCTCTGTCATTGTAGTATCATCGGTGATAAATAAATAATAATAATATCTCATGTGATAAAGTAATATAATGTGACATTAGTCATGGTATTCCACATATAATTAATATCACATGTGATAAAGTAATATAATGTGACACTAACTGTGCTTATTTTTAAAATTCTTAACATGTAATCAATGTTATGTATCACTTGTGATATTATACTGTTAGTAGGATTAAAAGGGTTAAAACATAGTTTTGTGAGAAAATATTGTTTTAATTTAATTTTCACAAATTATATTTGATATATGGTTAGAATAGTAAAGATGTTTATTTTTTAATGTCAAACATGATGAACCATTTAATATTTTACATATATACTTACGCTCATTTCTTGACATCATATTGAGTGTTCGAACGCACAAATATATTATATCACATGTGATACTTCAAGTAGGTTTGATAATAAAAAATAAAATTCTTTGATATTCACCAACTTCTATAAATAAATTGTTTTGATTTGGAAGTCCAAAAATTATGTATGATAAATGATTGAAAAGCTAAGGATATATATTTTTCAATACCAAAAACGATGAGTCAGTTGAAGTTTCATACAAATATTTATACCCGTTTTACGAAAGCATGCGAAGTGTTCTAACTTATAGATTAGTGTAATATCACACGTGATATATTAAACAAAATACTACACCGAGAAAAAATAAAAAAAATATAAAAAAACAAAAAAAGTTGTCGAAATTATATGAAAGTACCCCTTATTGAAAGATAATTTAATGCTCGTCACGATGGTATAATTTATGTATCTTAACATTTTGCGATATATAATTTTAAAAATAATGGGTGAAAGTGTGTTTTAATTAAAAAACAAAAAAATAAAAAGGGGTGGTTGATGTTTTTTAAGTTTTAATCTTATCCATTAAATAAAATTAAATCTTAAATTAATCTCCATCATTAAATCAAACTCAAATGATGATGGAGATTTTTCTCTTGGTATGTGAGGAGAAACTGGTATGCAAATGTAGTTTTCTCAACCATTTAAACATATGTGTACCAACAAAGAGTTATGAAAACTAACCTTTTATCATGAAACCTTGACGTGAATAAGCTTAAGACACTTGAAACAAGAAAGTAGTACCATATATGGTTGCAGAATATAAAGTCAATATATCTTAGGTCAAGACGAGAGCATTTAATTTAAAAAGATGTCAATACCATATAAACTCGTATAGTTGAAGACCGTATATCTTAGGTCAAGACGAGAGCATTTAATTTAAAAAGATCCAACTGTTATTAGTTTTAACATGATCTTACCGGTTTAAAGTTATTCTCATATAATTAACTGTAGCTAGTCTTGTATAACTCGGCCTCTTGCAGTAGTATCAGAAGCCACCCCTAGGCGAAGCTCGAGGTCCACTTCGGTTGACGATGATGGCAGTGAAGATATTTTATTTGACATGATGCAAGAATCACATGTAGATGATGACTCAATGCACAAAGAGAGTTTTAGAGATGGTTTCTCGATATCGACACCATCATCTTTGAGGTGACTTCCAAGACTACTCGATTCCGTGGTCCATGCCGTCATAGGCACACCATCATCCTTTTCATCGCTGCAGGATTGATCTCTTGCAGGATCCATCGAGGTCATACCATTTGTGGTTTCCATCATAATTAGGGTTTCTTGGATAGATTCTCGTAACCTGGCCCTATCTTTTCTGTGCACATTCATGTGGCCACCCAGCGCTTGAGCATTTGGAAATCCCCGTTTGCAGAAAGTACATGTATAAGACCTACTTTCTTGTCCAGAATCGTCATTGTTGGTCCATACCATGTCTTGCGAAAGTCCTGTACTTTTAGGGTTATTTATTTCCATAAGAAAGGTATGTGTGTATCTCTCTATGTATGTGTGAGAGAGGAGTTTAATTGTTGCAGTTTGAGAACTATATGTATCTGTCTTTTAGGTTTTTTTTTTTTTTTTAATAACAAGTAGACTTTCTTGTAAACAAATGGCTGAGACATAGTGGTTATAAATGTCGGCAATTAGGGCATTTGCATGTGCAAGATTTCATCACCATTTTCATGTTTTTTTATAAATTAATAGCACACTAAATTCCTTTTAGATAATGGCTCAAAAAGCCATTACTCGATGATCAACTCCGTGAGACCAATGTCTATGATAAAAATGATGCGCTAAACTTATCTATATATATTAAATGCTATTTAGAAGTACCATCAGCGACCGAAAGAACAATTAAAACCGTACAAGCTCCTATCCATTCGTCTAAATCATCAAAGTTACTACTCCTTCATCGCTTATACCGTCGCAAAATCTGCAATTTTTAAGTGAAATGAAATATGACTACTAAATTGCATTGCACATCGAGAATAGTCCTAAGAAGACATGGTCCCAAGCCGATACTTGACCAGTACCCCCTCTTCCAGCCCATCACAAGGAATACGAAACCCAAGATTTGCTATATCCGGTATCAAACAAGAGCTACAAGCAAATAGATTACCTTTCAGAGCTATCAGTTATACAGTCACATGAATCGCAAAGGCAAGAATGTGATGTACCAACAAATTTGCGGTCGAAATAGGTAACAAAGCTACCTTGCCAGTCACTACTACTAAATCACCACCCCCAAGTTAAACTGGTGCTTAACCCTTTATTTTGACCAATTCAAGATGAAAAATGAGGTTCCTCCATGAAAAGTAAGAAAGTCCGAATATTTTGACCAATATAAGATGAAAAATGGGGTTGCTCCCTCAACAAAACTGAGATAAGTTGAGCCAAGATATACTGATTCAAGATAAATTCATGATCTATACTTCTATATATCCGCTGCTCACATGATTCGCACGCCAATAAATCATCACATAGAAGTTAGTCTAATTTGAACATGTGCGAGAGTAACTCGAAGTTCATAAATCAGCTAAATTAACTTAAATAAAATAATTATAATAGGGACGAAAAAGATATTTGTTTACGTGTAATTATGAATAAGTTTGTTGTGATATACTTGTCATCCGCATGAGAAAACCTAACTGTCCCTTTCAAAGGTGAAGCTATCAGAAGCGTTGAGACTTTGTATATCCCTAGTATTCCAACCGGTGGAGAGAACGATAATAAATTATAGTATTAATAAGTCGACTCCAACAAATCGGTCCTAAAAGAATAGGAGTTTGAGACATGGTTATCAAGAGGATATAAAAAACACGAAAATAGATTTTTTTAATTTATGAATAAGAAAGCTTAATTTTAAAAATCACGTCTACTAATTAGTTTATAAATGTTAAAGCACCGCTCAAAAAGTTAACGCGAGATGAAAATAAATATACAAGATTATACATATAGCAACGACATATGTAATTGTTCTTTAAAGTTTAAAGAGTCACTACGTGCTATTAAACAAAAACAATGTCTAAAACACCATTTTTTAACGGCAATTAGATTAACAAAAATAGCTAGCAAGAAGCTAGATAAGAATATAAATTTTCGGTACAAACGCAAATTGGATCACTAGAACATAAAACCTATTGAGAATCATCCTTTTTTTCACGATATATAAAACCATAAAAGCGATAGCACGATGATTTCTTCTATTTTTTTCACGATATATAAATCCACAAAAGCGATAGCATGATGATTTCTTCTAAAAGCGAATCCTTTCTTTGAGGTTCTTGCTAGCTCGAAGTGTGTAATTCGATCCCAAACCTCCATATAACCTATTTTGCTGATGAAAAACCACATCCAAACAAGGGTTGACAAAGTTGAAGGAGATAACACTATCACCCAAGTGACTATATTGACTCACCATCGAAGGATCCCATATATGATTATTTTGACTAGAATACCTTTTTGCCTTTAGATTGGTACATACTCCATTAACGTTTATTGAGCCAACATTCATTGTTCCACTACATTGTCACCAATGATTGCACTAACATCATGTTCTTTGCCAATCATGTTAAAACCTATGAGACAACCAATTTCAATTGTTTTTCTAACCTCTTCAACCTTAGCATTGTCCAGATGAGATGTGCTCGTGGCATTTAGGAGTAGTCTTTTATTGCATCGAAGTATATTTGATTCATTGTTGGAAAAAGTAATATCGTTGGAACGAGTAGGTAAGGGGATGTGTTTTGGTTGTTTCTTGACATTTTTCTTTTGAATTTTCAAACTATTTATGGAGTTAATGAGTTTGAGAGAGGTGAATTTAATATGTTTTTTAGTGTTATGAGTTTTTGACTGAGAAGTAAAAGAGTTAAGTGAGGTTGTTTTAGGAGAAGTGTTTTTGGTTTTGTCATATCGTGAGGATTTTAGTTTTCTATTGTTTTTTGGTTGTGGTTGACTAAAGAAAAGTGGGGATTGATGGCTCAAGGGAGACTCTTGGTTTTTTACATGGGTTGTAGTATTTAGCATGATATGTTTAGTCTGGTTAATGGGTTCACATGGAGTCTGGTTAATGGGTTCACATGAAGCATCAACATTGTTAACATGAATGTCAATGCCAATATCACTTTCCTTTTTGCATGGATGTTGACTTTTTCTTATTGTTGTAATTAGGGATAAAAGTTGGAGAAATCACCTGACACAAATTCCTTAACTGCTGGGCAGACGTTGGACTAGTTTGACCATCATGTGTGACCGGAAAATTCAAATTATTTTTCGATCGTTCCAATAAGTTCATGTTGTTTTCCAAGTAATCAACATCGTCATTCTCATTATTATTACTCCCGCAGTCCATATTGACGTTGTTCTTGCAATCCACACGGTCATCCTCACGAATCCACCCACCATCGTGCATAAGGTAATCTGCATCGCCATTTAAGAACAACTCGTTATCTATATCATCCCCATAGTTGTCATCAAAAAGATCATCTTCGTCGTCATCTTCATCTTCATCGTTGTCTTAAGTATCTGAATCGACCCCATGGCTTGTTGCTGAATCATCATCAGAGTCCTTTACTATCGAGGTTTCAGGTTTATAGATTTTATCGCATTCACCTGGGATTTCATGAATACTAATGCAAACATGGACCTCATCGATGATGACCGACATGCTAACCTAAATGAACTCCATGCATTTGGTGTGGATGCATACCTTGCCGGCAACTAAAAGATTACTACATCGAGACTCACAAGATAAAGATCAAGAAAACAAGACTACAAGCAAAGATTGAAGACATTCATAGAATGTAGTGCTTAAGTTTTTATAAATTGGAGTGACCTCCCTTAGTGGGAGTGATAAGTGTAGAATACACATATCTATTTATGCTTAAAAAAGGCCCAAATAAACCCAAAACGGATCAAAAATGGCAAAAATGTGCTTGTATCTGAGTTTATTGTGTGCAGGTATGGATATGTCAAATATCGCAAGAAAACAGTCAAAAACGAACACGAGAACGGATGAGTGATCAAGAAGCTAAAGAACTCAAAGCCGAAGCCAGAGAAATCATGCCTCAGCCTTCTACAGTCAACTGCAGCTAGCCCACAGTCAACCAAACCCAATTCCATTGTTTTATAAAACACAAGGGCTGAATATGCAATTTGTCCAAAGTTATTTATATCTTGATATTATGCTTGCCAAACACAAGGGCCGGTTATGTAATTTCCTCAAAGATGGAAAAAGGCGCGGGTCAATGAACCGGGTCAAACTACCCACTTGCCCTCAATCAACCAATCACAACCTTAGCCCCAACCCGATTACCCACACCTAACCCGAACCCTAACCCGACCTACCCGGTTTAACTTATAACTCAATAACAGTTACTGTGCAACTCATTTTTACCCAAATACGATTTACACACTCACACACACCGAATCCACCAAGAACACCAAGAACCCTAGTTCGTTAACCACTCACCCACACACTAATTAACCATAGGGTTAATATCCCCTCACACTCCTTAACCCATCCATCACTTTCAATTAACCACAATCCCATCCACCCTGGCATAATCGAACGATCTCATTGGGTGATGTGACGTGTGTGATTGTTTACACTCACATAACTAACACACTCTTTATCCACGTCATTAATCCGGGTTATACACAATTTAATCGAACGATTGAGCTTCAAGATCAAGGAGAGAGAGTGATTCAAGGGCTGAGATAAGCACATCAAGGAGAGAGAAGAGATTGAAGGGTCAAGATGAAAGAGAAAAGAAGGATCGAGAAGAAGGAGGTTAGCTCAAGCTTGGGGTATAAAAACCCCCCTCATTCCAGCACACGAGGAGGAGTAATTTTTAGTAGTTAATTTCTTTAGTTTATTTTAGTAGTTAATTTCTTTTCGATTCAGTTTTTTAAGTTTCATCGATTGTAATTTTCATGTTATGTAACTTTGTTTCAAAGTTGTAAGAACTCTATTTCAGATTTAATAAAAGTTTTATTTCATATAAATTCGTTTCTCATTTAAATTCTGTAAGAAAAAATGTTTGTGTTTGTTATTGCTGTCACTTGAACAAGACATTGACACTCTTGGAATTGGATGGCGGCTGAGTGTTCAATGGGTTATAGTAGGCTGAGGGTCAGCTTATAGGTTAGTCTAGGATTGTTGTTGGTTTGATTAAGGGCTTATGTGGATTAAGCCATAAGCCCACACAGCTTATTGCTTTCCTGTTCATGCTGGAAAGCTAAGGTACACTTTATTTTTGTTTTACAATTGTTCTTGTTCTGTTTTCTTAATAAGCTGAGTGAATCTGCTTAATGTTAGTTGATAAGCAGTTTAAGATAAGCTGCAGCTTGTAGTTTAATAAGTTGAATATAGCTTGTGGTTTTGAGGTAATTGTTTAAATCAGTTTAGGTTAAAAGTTGAATGTTAATAAGCTGTTGAGCTTATCAGCCCTTATAAGCATACTCAGCTTATTCTATATAAGCTGAGAGTTAAGTTTTAGCTTCTTAAAAAGTTAATAAGCTGTTTTAAATTAAAAAAGGATGCTGGTTGTTAAATGTTAGATGTTTCAGGGGCCAATCTTGCTTGTTTTTATAGTTTCTGTTAGTTTAAAAGTTACACAGTTAGTCCTTAGTTAATCGCATAGTTAGTCCTTTGTTAGTTTAAGTGTTAATCTAGTTAGTCCCAAGTTCAGGGGGCCTTTCTGCCGTTTAGTGAAACTTTGTGTTTTTTATATAAAAACTTATTTTCCCCGCCTACCCTTATCTTTCTGTCTTGTCACTTTTAACCCTTGTGTTTTGGCAGTTTTTAGTTTAAGTTTTATAAAATAGTTTAATTAAATAATAAAATTAGTTTTTTTAGTTTAATTAATTACTTTTAATTAGATTTATAAAAATTAGGGCTTTTGTTTTTCATAAGTTTCTGCACTTTTTCTTTACTTAGTTTAGTTTTTATAAAATTTTTAGGATCAATAATTTTATTTTATTTCATTAATTTTAAGTTTTTTTTAATAGTTTAAAAATCTTAGAAAATCCATAAAAATTAGAAAAAACTTTTCAGAAAAATAAAAAAAATAGTTTCATTTACTTTTCAAACCTTTAGTTTTTTGCTTTAATTTTAAATTTTAATCTTTTAAATAGAAAAATTAGTTATAAAAAAAAAATGTTTTTCTCATCTTTTTAAGTAATTTAGGATTAAGTTAGCTTAAAAAGTATTTTTCACATTTTTAATTTTCCTAAAATTTTCTTTAGCATTAATTTAGGTTTAGGAATCTAGTTTTCATTTTTAGGATTTAAATTGCATTTGTTTTCTTAAATGTCGCATTTTATTTACTTTCGTAATTAGTTTAATTTGTTAATTAGTTGTTTAATTGTGCCTTTAATTTTAGTAGTATAATTAAATCAAAAATATCTCTTTTCTTATTCAAATCAGGATCCAAACTTAAACGAGGTTTCCATTGCACGAGTCATTGGGGAAACGACCCGGGTGATCATACTTGCCCGGTCAAACATACGTATTATATATATATATCTTTGTGAGTGGAATTGTCCAAGGGATACTTGGGGATTTCCTTAATTTCTCTATAAGTATATTATTTTATACGTGTGTAAAACTACGAATCAGTTTTTGGCGCCGTTGCCGGGGACTTGTGTAAGCGATTCCTTCGTTTTGTGTTTGTCGATTTGGTTTGAAGATCCTTTCGTCCTCGAAAGTTAAATTTTTGTCATAAAAAAAAAAAAAAAATTTAAAAAAAAAATATAAAAAGTAAAAAAATATTTTTCTTTTCTTTTTAGTATAAGTAAAAAAATAAAAAAAAATAGAAAAATCAAAAATATAAAAAAATTGTCTTAATTCAGAAAATAAAATTCACCAAGTTGGTTAACGAACACCAACAAATAATATCTTCTATTGAGATATTATCATTTCAATTTCCGGTGAACTTGCAATTGTTCCCAATTCGTAATCAAAGATTTAACACTTGCCTTTTGTGTCTCTACCAATACGGCAACCTGAAAAGAAAATTTTCAGAGCTAACGTAAGTAGTTGATTATTTGGTTATAAGTCACCTTGTTCGTGTTAACCGTTTAAATCAATTGCTAAAAAAAAAAAAAAAAAAAAAAAAAAAAAAAAAAAAAACTTGATTGTAAAAGTTTTGCATTAATTGTTAGTTTTTCTTTTTATGCTCACTCGTGTAGTGCAATCTCGTAGACGTCGTCAACAACAAACTCTTCCGGTTGAACCAATGTTGAACCAAACGTTGTTCCAATGCGACAAATCGAACGATGGGCCAAATTTTTACAAGCACCCATCGAGGGTATGAAGATGCTAATAGTTGTTCCCACGATCAATGCAAACATTTATCGATCTTAAGCAACCTTAATCAATTCATGTGCAAAGCAACAAATTTACGGGTAGGACAAGAACCCACAATCATCTTTCATTTTTTAATAAGGTGCACTTCAACGTTTATAACAACCAGAAGTTTCCGACACTTCGGTTAAGCTTTGCTTTTACCCTTTTTCTCTAGACTGTGAAGCCCAGATGGTTTAGACAAAGAACCACACAATGATCAATTCTCACATGGGAACGACCTAGTTTCAAATTCATAAACCAATACTTCCCACCTTCAAAAACCACTTACTATCGGAATGAGATCATAACTTTTTACCGAGAAACCAAAGAAGCCTTTAAATGAAGCATTGAAACGTTTTTAAAAGGACTCCATCCGTCAAAAGTCCCTCACATGGCCATTTCATAACTCCACCAACTTGATACTTTTACAACTCTTTGAATTCAAACGATCAAGATGTCCTTAGAGTCTGCAGCAGGTGCAATTTCTTAGACAAAATGCCCTCAGAAGGTTTAGCGATTTATTAAAGCAAGTCAAAAGTTCCCGTATACTCAATAAGTCGTGTTAATGATATCAAGAGTGTAGTACGGATGCTTCCTCTTTTCAATCTTCATCTTCTAATAATTCTTTCGATATGCAACAAATAGCCGCTTCTCTCGAGGATAAGATGACTATCAAGATGAACCAAATGATGAGTCAAATGAAAGCTTTAGTTGTTACTCCTGCACCCGTCAAAGCAGTTGAGGAAGTTTGTGTCACTTGTGGATCAAATCACAATTTTAACAATTGTCCGTTAACTCGAAGTGGAAACGATTTTCCCGTTTTTCAAGATAATATCCAACAATTTCAACAAACCGCAGCCATTGGAAATTTTCTCCAAAGAAACCAACCTTCAAATTTGGCAAGTCAAATGAGACCACCGGGTTTCAATCAACCAAATGTCCAAACCAACCAAAACCGTTATCAAGGAACCAATTCTAATTTCAACCAAAACCGTGGAGTGAAACTTAAATCAGAACCGTCCCCAAACAACCAAATCAAGTTTAACAAGCTCCACCATACCAACCACCAACCAATCAGGATAGTTGTACCTTAATCAACCTCCAACAAATAGTGTTTTGAAAACAGATTTTGAAAACTACGTCTAGGAAAAAAAAAAAAAAAAAAAACAAACATGCGGTGTTGAAGAATTTTCAAAATCAAAATCAAGTGTTTTGCAAAATCAAAATGCAAATTTTACAAGTTTGGTTAACACGCCTTTGCACCAAGATAATGATTTTCATCAATCCAACCAAGCTTCAAGTTCAATGTACTATTAAACCGAGCAATACCATATCCAAATCAACGAACGAGCCATGTGCAATAACAACTCGAATCGGAGTTTCTACGAAGGGCCGTCCATTCCTAAGCCTCCTCCATTTGTTAAACTAGGATGTGGTAGAGGAGACGTCAACGGAACAATCCCACCTCCTCTAACCCAAAAAGTTCAAGAGACAATTCTCAAACAACAATCAAAGATAGATCAAGAGGAATTGTCAATAATCCTAAAACATATGAACTTAACTCTTACCCGAAAGAAGAAATTAGAAAAAAGGCAAGAAAAAACAAGGTCAACTTCACAGTTTTGGAAAATGTTTAAACAACTTCATTTCAATATTTCTCTTGCGGATGCTAATGAATCAAATGAGCGAAATACACAAAAAGCTTAAAGATCTTTGCGCTAATAAGGAAAAACTTGAAGAACTTGCTAATACTCCGTTGAGTGAAAATTGTAGTGCCGTTATTCTTAAGAAATTACCCGAGAAATTGGGGAGATCTTGTCAAAGAATTTACCCATACCATGTGTTTTTCAAAGCTTTAAATGTCAAGGTTTAGCCGATTTAGGAGCCAGTATCAACTTAATGCCTCTTTCGGTCTTTCATAGGTTAGGTTTTACCAACCTTGAATCAACCCAAATGACTCTTGAGTTAGCCAACCGTCAACTTTGTCGACCGGATGGGATTTGTACTGATGTGCCTTTTCACCTGTAGGAAAGTTTTTACATACCCGGTCCACCGAATTCGTAGTTGTTTGATTATTTTCCCGACGAACAAATTCCTTTGATTTCTCGGAGACCATTTTTACGAACCTCACCACTCGCCCCCGACAAGAGCTCGAGCTTTAATTGATGATTACGATGATAAAATTTGATCCTTCGTGATGGAAATGAAAGTTTAACGTTGAACATGCAAAGTGAGAAATCAAAACTTAATGGTATTCAAAAAGTTGAATCAATCAACATGATTGATATTTTTAACGTTCCGAATTACATTGGTTTTAAGGATTTATTTGCTCAGATGTATAGTGGCAGTCCCACTATTCAATCCAATCTTCTTTTCCTATTCATCTCCCGATGAAGACTAGAGATTTCTACTTTTTCCAAGTAATCACCGATGAATTCACTCAATCCTAACTCAATACCACCGGTGATGATGGTTTCAATTCTTAAGAATGAAATTCATGAAGTACGATTTTTTCAAGTAAACTCAAATCCTCTTTCGAATTCGATGAAAGTTTCAGATCTAACAACGTAATCCTCTCTTTGAAGAAAATAATAAGGATGTCGAGATTAAGTCTTCTTCTTCTCCACACTTACTTCACCGAAGCAAGTGAATTAGAAATTATCTTGAAAAAGATATCTAATTCCACGCGGGGAAGTGTATTCACTCCTCCTACCACCCTTGAAGTTTTAAGTAGCAATCCTACTTCCCCTACTCTCACCGGAGAGAAGGTTTGTTCATGGAAAACGCCGATGTTTTTCTCGTTAGTCCGATTTGTGTGGAAAATGATGACTCGAATTGCGATTAGGAAAAAGATAATGTGTATCTTGGCAACTTACTTACATAAAAAACCAAAACCTCTTTCTCAAGAAGTTGAAGAAATCAAGGAAAAAGAAGATGAAATCTCAAGTGATGTTCCAATTGATACCATTGTCATGCCAATTAGAATCACTTTCGATAATCCAATTGATTTTAATGATCATTTTTCCAAACGAAAGGATTTGAAAAAGGACTTACCCATTTCATTTGACTCTACCACCACAAGTATTTTACCACATCCTTCTTTAGATTCCGACTCGCCTTTCACTGCGGAGTTGTCGGCTAGTGTTACCTTGAATTCTCTCGGAAACGAGGACAAAGTATTCAAACCAGGTATACTAGTTTATCATGCCATTCATGATAAAAATCTTATAACATTGGAAAAGAATTTAAAAGAGAACATTTCCTCCGGGACTCTTTTAGCTTTCAAAAAACCATCATTTCTTCTACCTCCGGCAGAACCACCCAATGAATGTTTGAAGAATGCTGTGCTTAATTTCTACCAAAGTAAGAAGACGTTTCCTCTAAATGTTGAAGATGTCAATTCCTTTGCATTTATCATTTGGACTTTTCTTCCATTCTTCACTTATACCAAGGCATCACCTGTGATTTTCTCCTTTAGAAGTGAGAATTTTGTTTTTGATCCTGGAATCCTCACAATCCAGTGGCAGTTTCAATGAACGTTTCTATTTGCTCTCCCTAAGGACAACTGAATTCAGGGATCGAGTCGAGCTTGCGACTCGGTAATCAAAAACAAGCCGCTTCGTGGGAGTTCACCCCATGCTTATCCTTTTTCTTTCTATTTTATTTCTATTTTCTAACCTCTAATGTGTTGTGATGTTGAGGGGCCCATCCTCTTCGTTTCTCGTTGTTTGTTGTCTGTGTTGTGATTTGGCAGGATTAACCCAACATTTCAAGAATCCTCTCGTGTTCGATGCCTAATTCCGAAGCACTCGAGTTTCTCATCCTTTGTGTGAAATTAGTTTGGGGAGATCAATATCCTTTCATTATTATCGATTAACGAATTATCTTTGTCTACTTAATAAACGGCTTAGATTTTCGTAGGAACCCGACTTAAACATTGAGGACAATGTTTCATTTTAGTTTGGGGAGGGAATCTATCGATTTAATGTGCTTGCTTAATTGTTTTGTTCTCACGTACCCGTTTTCCCACAAAAATAGCAAAAATTTTAAATTTTTCAGTATTATTTCATATTAAAAAAAAATAAATAAATAAAAAAAAAAAAATAAAAAAAAAAAAAAAATAAAAAAAAAATGTTAAGACAAAAATGTAGGTTTTCCGTTGGTAAGAATAAGAAGTAATTTTTGACCCGATTGAACGTGTTGAGTTCTAGCTTTTTCCCTTAACAATTAATGAAGATAGTTTATGCTAGTCTCATGACATGCTAGACTTGAATCATTAGTAAATGAAAGCTTGTGCTAATCTCAAGTAGATTTTAAATACGCCGAGTTGGATTTTATATAGGCTAAGCATTTGCAAAATTTCTTTTGTGAAGAACAAGAAATGATAGTGTTATTTATAAGTCATGATATTAAACGTAGAATAGTTGGATTTCTTTCAAGCTCATATTTTACATGTGCTTTTTTCTCCCATTAGCTTGTTTCACTTTTATATGAATGTTTTAATAAATAGAGTTGTAGGTTTTTGTTAATAATTAGATAAATAGAAATTTTTCTTATCCTTTTGATTAAGGATGAGTACACATCAGGAATACTTAATTTGGCTTAAAAATACAAAAAATATAATAAATAATTATCTCTGCCAGATTACTTCATCGTGTCGGAGGCGTGGCCGATGTGGAGATTTCAATAATTATAGTCCGGTGTCATAATAAGTAGAATAACCTCGTGCGACTCTCTATCGATGTGCTTCGAGAAATAAAAGGCACCGGTGTTTACATATATAATCCGAAGTCGAAATATGTATGCTACATCTTTAGGAGGCGTGGCCGATGGTTGTAGGCCTACTAAAGGGACTGAGTTTTAATAATGTTGCTTAATTTTTGTCTTATTTTGTGCCTTAAAGAGCCTAAGGGTATATGGTGCAAATAAGATTGGTTCATTCTTGTCTTAAAGAGCCTTAGGGTATATGACATGAATGGTGCCTTGCTTAAGTAGCCTAATAAAAAGCCAAATTTTGGTCGCCTCGATGTGGACTTTATTCTTGATTGCATTTGATCTTTTGAAAAGGGCTAAGAGCTAATTATTGCGTTCTTTACCATTGCACTTTATTTTCTGAATTAATAAGTATCGAAACAAAAGTCTTAAAGAGCCTTCGGGTATATGACTTAAGTAAAATCCTGAGATACAAAAGTAGGATTTGCGGGAGGAAAAGTAAGTACACAATTAGTATTTATGAGTAGTGTTAGTGACAATGACTTGTACAATTAAACGTGATCTTGTTTTAAGCTTAGCATGGTGGAAAAGTGAAAAAATCGGGATGATGACGTTATTCTTTTAGACACTTTAATTGTGCTTTTTGTTCTATGAATCCTAAAAGTTACCAATTGTGTATGAAAACAGTGCATTATTTAACACAAATAAATTGTAGATAGGTAGTTAATAAAGTCAAGAAAAATCATAAAAAGATAAAAATCTTAAGAAAATGTGAAGTCGGGTGTTTTTATAACTTGAGAATCACTTACTCTCTCAAACAAAACTTTTGCTACTTTCAAAGGTTTAGTTTGGGGAATTTTTGAGGTAATTGGTTATAAGGCATATAAATAATGCGTGAGGACACACAATCGTAATTAGTTTTGGGGGAATTTTGAGTAAGTGTAGAATACACATATCTATTTAGCTTAAAATAACCCAAATAAACCAAAACATCAAAATGCAAAAATATACTTGTATCTGATTTATTGTGTGCAGGTATGGCTATGATCAAATATTCAAAAAAATAGTCAAAAACAACACTAGAACGGGATGAGTGTTCAAGAAGCTAAAGAAATCCAAAGCCGAAGCCAGAGAGAACATGCCCACATCCTTCCTACAGTCAACTGCAGCTAAACCACAGTCAACCAAAACCCCATTCCATTGTTTTATAAAGTTCAAGGGCTGTTTTTGCAATTGGCCAAAGTTGTTTATAAGCTTGAAATGGGTCTTGCCAAACACAAGGGCCGGTTATGTAATTACTTCAAAGATACAAAAAGCGCGGGTCTTACCCGGGTCAAATAAACCCGTGATCCATCTCTCGTCCAATCACAACCAAACCCCCAACCCAATTACCCAAACCTAACCCGAACCCCTAACCCGACCAACCCGGTTAACTTATAAACTCAATAACAGTTACTATTCACCCTCATTTACCCAAAACGGATTTACCCTCACTCACACACACATGAACACCAAGAACACCAAGAACCCTAGTTTACAAACCACTCACCCCCACACAAATTAACCATAGGGTTAATGACCCCCTCACACTCCTTAACCCACCCATCACTTTCAATTAACCTTACCCCAATCCACCCTGGCAAAATGGAAAGAATTGATTGGTGATGTGACGTGTGTGAGTGAATACACTCACATATCTAACACACATCTATCCACGTCATTAATCCGGGTTTACACATCTTTAATCGAACGCATACTTGAATTGCATTTTAGGGCATTTTGTCCTTTTATGAGATTTTGCCTTAACGTTGACATGATTCACATGACTCCACCATGTCATGGGCATCGCGATAAATTGTCAGCCAATAGAAACCAGAATCAAAGACTTTCTAAGCGGTGTAGTTCGCACCATGATGTCCCCCGGTGGGTCCATTATGGCAAGTCGTGAGGATATCAACAGCTTCTTGGCTGTAAACACATCGTCTAATCACTTGATCCGTACAAATTCTAAACAAGTAGGGGCCGTCCCAAAAATAATGCTTCACATCCTTAAATAATTTTTT
This sequence comes from Tanacetum coccineum, assembly GCA_026074375.1. Taxonomy (NCBI): domain Eukaryota; kingdom Viridiplantae; phylum Streptophyta; class Magnoliopsida; order Asterales; family Asteraceae; genus Tanacetum; species Tanacetum coccineum. The sequence continues at coordinate 2,865 of BQNB010028194.1, read as the reverse complement.
CTTTTGTTGGGACAATATCCCTTACACTACAAAATTCCCCGCATGGTAATTTGCAATGTCGGCAAACCATGGGGTACTAGAATCACCATGAAAAGATATCATTCTGAGGGTCTCGAGAGGAAATGTTTCATTAATTTCCTTTTTCTCAAGATCACCTTGATGAGGATTTTCTAATCTCGACAAGTGGTCGGCCGCGAGATTCTCCGCTCCTTTTTTTTATCACGAATAATGACATCAAATTCTTGAAGTAGGGAGAATCCACCGGAGCAATCTTGGTTTAGCATCTTGCTTAGCAAGAAGATATTTGAGAGCTGAGTGGTCCGTATACACTATGGTTTTCGACAAGACTAAATAGGATCGGAATTTCTTAAAAGCATACACCACGGCTAATAATTCTTTCTCCGTAGTAGTGTAATGAGCTTGAGCATCGGTCATAGTCTTGCTTGCATAGTGTATAGGCTAAAAATGTTTGGTCTTACGTTTCCCTAGGACTGCACCCCCCGCAAAATCACTAGCATCACACATAATCTCAAATGGTAGGTCCCAATCAGGGGCAACTAAAATCGAAGCTTCTGTTAATTTCTTCTTAAGAATTTTAAACGCTTCAATACATTCTTTCGAGAAGATGAACGAGGTTTCTTTTTCTAGAAGATGGGTCATCGGCCGAGCAATTTTAGAGAAATCTTAAATAAATAGACAATAGAACCCAACGTGACCTAAAAAACTTCTAACACCTTTAACGGAAGTGGGATGAGGTAACTTTGCTATTACATCAACTTTAGCCCTATCGACTTCAATCCTAGATTTAGAGATCTTATGGCCGAGGACAATGCCCTCTTTGACCATGAAATGGCACTTCTCCCAATTTAGAACTAGGTTGGTATCTTCGCACCGTTTTAACATCATGTCTAAATGGGAGAGGCACGATAAAAAGGAATCCCTGAAGACCGAGAAATCATCCATGAAGACCTCTATTATTTCCTCGATCATGTCATGGAAAATAGCCATCATGCACCTTTGGAACGTGCCTAGAGCATTACATAAGCCGAAAGGCATACGTCAGTAGGCAAATGTCCCATAAGGGCAAGTGAAGGTGGTCTTCTCTTGGTCTTGCGGGTCAATAGGAATCTAAAAGTATCCAGAAAATCCATCTAAAAAGAAATAGTATTCGTTCCCTGCTAAACGTTCAAGCATCTAGTCCATGAAAGGCAACGGAAAATGGTCTTTATGAGTAGCATCATTAAGCTTCCGATAATCAATACAAACACACCATCTGGTGACTAGTCTTGTAGGAATCAACTCATTATCTTCATTTGTCACAACGATCATACCTACTTTTTTGGGCACACAATGAACGGGGCTAACCTACAGACTATTGGAGATAAGGTAAATCAATCCGGCATCAAGGAGTTTGATCAATTCCTTTTTGATCACCTCATGAATTTTTGGGTTCACCCTTCTTTGATGTTGGACTGCAGGTTTAAAGTCATCCTCCATTAATATTTTATGAGTATAAAATTGAGGGTCAATGCCCTTAATTTCGGAGATTTTCTAAGTAATGGCATGCTTGTGTGACTTTAGAACCTTTAGAAGGTGGGCCTTCTCCTTATCTTTTAAGTTTTTAGCAATTATGACGGGTAATTTATTAGTTCCCTCCAAAACTGCATACTCAAGATGAGAAGGTATGTCCTTGAGCTCAAGCTCCGAAGGATCATCAATAGAAGATTTTATCATTTTAAGTTCCTCAAAATGAAGTTCTTTCAGAGGGAGAGGAAATGATGGATCATTATTTAATAATTTCTCAAGTAGAAGAATGTCTTCCTCTAGATCAAAGTTGGCATCATCAATTCCTGGTAGAATTGAATCACTTGTAAGACAAGCCTCGATCTCTTCCAAAACGAAGTCACCTCCCTCAAAAGGAGTGAAAGAGGGGGAAAAGGTAGTAATGATAGGATCTAAAGATGAAGTGGGATTTCCACTCTTAGAACTATCAAAAAATCTGAGCACCTCTTGAGCATACTCCTCACATGTAACGTCTATGACATCGATTTGATTAACCGATTCATCATCATATCTAGAGGAATATCTTGAAGTGTGTTCGACATTAAATGTTATGGCTTCATCATTGACTCGAAGAGTTAACTCTTCGCCGTGTACATCGATTAATGCACGTGCCGTCCTCAAGAAAGGCCTCCCAAGAATGAGGGGAACACTAGTACAAAAAGTGGTATTGGTCACACCAAAAATGTGTAACTATATACATATAGTCACACACGCGAAAAGTTTTGTGTGTGACAAAAGGTCGCGTGGCCGTAGGTCACCTATGGTCACGCATTCGAGTTAGTCACACATAAGGAAGCTTTAGTGTCCGTATCTATGTTTTTTATTTGTATGAGCTTTTGTAATATTTAGCCACACAAAACATGTTTGTTTTGGGTATTTAGTCACATACAACTAGGCATAAAGTGACCAAAAGTGTTAATAAGTGTGACCATATGGTGTTTAAATTGAAGAAATGTGTATTTTGTGTGACTATTGATCATCCAATGGCCACATGAATTTTATGTTTGTGTGGCCATTTGTAATATTTAGTCACACAAAGCATGTTTCTTTTGAGTGTTTAGTCACATACAATTAAGCATAAAGTGGCCAAAAGTGTTAATAAGTGTGACCATATGGTGTTTAAATTGAAAAAAATGTGTATTTTGTGTGACTATTGATCATCCAATGTTCACATGAATTTTATGTTAGTGTGGCCTTTTGTAATATTTAGTCACACAAAATATGTTTGTTTTGGGTATTTAGTCACACATAATTAAGCATAAAGTAGCCAAAAGTAGCCAAAAGTGTTAATAAGTGTGACCA
>BQNB010028193.1:32217-53155 GCA_026074375.1 Tanacetum coccineum | reverse complement strand
GAAATGGAATATGTTGCATGTATTCGCTGTCATATTCCACAATTGTCCACTACTTAAAATATTGGCACAACAACTGGGTTTCTTCAAACCTACAAGTTCACTAACTTTATGTTGACCTTTTCGAGTATCATTTTCAAGTATTGAGAATGATCAGTGAAGCTGAGTTGCAGGTTTTAGCAAACCATAAGAGAATCCTGTATGGATCATGTTTTGAGAGACCTCGTATTGACTATCTATATTGAAATTAAGAATTTTGAGGATTGTTGTTTTAAGACTAGTATGGACCCCTGCGTGGGTATTTTGTTGTATTTGTGGAGACTAATTGATGTGTTCTTGTTGGGACTTCACTTAAGTCTGTACTTGAGGTTGAAAATCATCATGACACTTTTCATCAACGCATTTCAGTTTTCTCTATCGTGTATCTTGTGTTATGATTGATCATTCTTCGTCGCATACCCGTGTTTTCGCCTATGTCGGGGTGTGACATTGTACCTTCTTATTAATCTCTTCCTTTACTACTTATTTTATCAATCCGTAAAACTTTTCAAAAGCGAATAAGAGATCTTGACGCACCTCTGTAAAAAGTTCCTCATGATGCGTATTTTATTTTAAAATATATCTTTTACCAAGTTTTAAATTTATAAAACTTGATCTACCTAACAACGCAGTAACGGGCAGAGAACCCGATCGTGGGGAGTATAGAATGGTAAATCCGAGGTCGTCCCAAGAGCTAAGTTGAAATTAGTTTTAATTTGAAATGTCACGTTTATAAAATGGTTTTTGATTTGATTTGAAATGAATTAAAAATAACAATAAAATTAAATACTAAAAATTAAAAGAGTTTGAGATATCAAGAGAGAAAACGTGTTAACCTAGTTACTTCATTACTATTGTTATGAAAACATTTTCCTGTGCAATGTTAAACTATGTTTTCATTAGTGGTTTCTAAGGTCAGTAGACTTGAATATGCATATATAGTCTATCCTATACTCTTTGCGATTCTGAATCAGTCCTAAATCATTTGGGAGGTAGGCTATCCAGGTTGCAATGATTAATCCCAACTAATCCCAAAACATATCTAATAACCTATGCAGATTATTAACTCCTTCTGAAAGAGTTCCTGTGCTTTTTAAGTATATTGAGTGATAAGTGCGGTGACCGGTTAGTTCCTACACCAGCTAAGGAGTTAGTGATCCTTCCTAGTACCCGTTGGATCCCATATTGACTAGATAATCTAATAATGGGGCAAGCCAGGTCCAAACCACCCGTACTACCAAAACCAAGGGTTACACGATAGTCAAGGAATATCTAACAAAACCATAATCTAACAGGAAATAATCATAACAAAAGTAACTACATAACTAAGCCAACACTTTAAGTGCTTAGCCTCTCATGGTAACGGAAACACAGCAAGAAATAGAAGAAATCATAGATTGAAAGTTCATAATTCTTACAGTATTCGTATTTGAACGATTAAATACTAAAAGTAAGTAAAGTGTGATCTCTCTTAGGCTCCAGGTGGAATTCTTCGAAGGTTGGAAGCCTTTGTCGCCTCTCCAATTGGTTATGGAGGAAGTGATGTCGGAATAGCTTGAATGAGGCTTCTATTTATAAGTATCGAACCTATTACGGCGTAACTGATAAAGGTGTTATGCCGTAACCTTCTTACACTACATTCCATATTTAAGCAGTTGTTATGGCGTAACCAGATATGGTGTTACGCTGTAACCTTCAAATAATGCCCATAAGTACGTGATCTTCCTTCTAAATTTGTAGATCTTTATGGCTACGGCGTAACTGGATATGGTGTTACGCCGTAACTCTAACTTTGATAAGATTTCCTTCTAAATATATAGTTACGGCGTAACTAGATATGGTGTTACATGGTAACCTTGTCCTTGATCTTCGTACTTGCTTAATTTATGTTACGGCGTAACCATATTTGGTGTTGCGCCGTAACAATCTTCAAATATTTACAATTTGAGCCCTTTTCCCTTATTTGTTGTCACTTTCCTGCATTTCACCTGAAAACTATAAAATGATAGAAAATATCTTGTTTTCGAGTGTTAGTGAAACATTTGCAGGTAATATAGGGGGTATTTTGCCACCAAAAAGTATTAAATATTTGATGTTATTAAATATCCCTCCACTTGACTTCTGTTTGCCCTCAAGTAGAACCTGTTAGAACATTTTATAAAAAGATTTCTCGAGAATAACTTTAAGGAATGAATTTATAAAACTCTTATGCTAGAAAACATCAAAGCAGAACACCTCACAAAAAAGGATAAAAAGTCACTCAGCTCTCCACTAGTCTAAGTGTTTCATTTTCAGGGTGATCGCTCAATTGTACAGTCATAACATGTATTCTATCATAAGCTTGGAAAGTACACAAATCTACACCAGTTAGAATTAGGGTCTAAATAATTCTTAAAAGCAACAAGGATAATATGGGTTTAAAGGGTGATTAAGGGTTACGATAGACATAGGATACACATTTAATGGTTGTTAATATAAAAACACAAAACAAATAGTCTAATAGTAATCTAAGGTTGTCATAACTAGCTACTGTCCATCCATGGGTCCAAGAGTCAAAGTCTAAAAATCTGATCTTCAATAATGAGCTACAAGCTCCATTCTTCATGAGTATTGGGATGACTTGGTGTAATAATGGGCTACTAGCTCTATTCTTCATAATTACTGAGATGTCTTGGTGCAATAATGGGCTACTAGCTCCATTTTTATTTTTATTTTCACCAACTTTACATTTTTTAGCACATGGGTGGCTTTTTGTTGCACCCTCTTTTCTTTATTTTCTTTATGATAAATATGCAAATGCTACAGGAGTTTATATCTTTAATTATTGCCCCTGCAACATCTGATATTATACGCACATCCCCCCACTTGAGATAAACAACGTCGAAAGTGATGATACAGGGGGGTGTTTATATATCATAACTGATTTGTCTTCCACGAATGCATATAAATTTCGTTCCCATTCCCCAGAACCATGGACTTAAGTAGCCAGAGATTTCAACACAAAGAAAATAAAAACTACAGGGTAGGCTAAGGTGAAATGGTGTAACGAAACATATAGAGTAAGGTGAAAACATAGATTGGTTCAACATGGGTGATCTATGGGTATCTTGCACTAATAATGAGTGCGACAAAATGGTTTATCACGGGAGGTCAACAAGTCAGTGTAACAAGTCGATAAACACACACATATAGGCAATTTAGGTGATTTCCTAAGTGTTGCCTTCTTGAACAATCTATTCCTTCTAATCAATTAGGTCTCGAAATGATGTACATGCCAAGTTCTAAAGTCTACAATACTACCGGCACACTCAATATTTTGGTGGATTTTTGAGTAATATAATATAAACGAAATATTATGCTTAAATCTCAACAAGTAATAATAAAGGGTAATGTGCATTCGGCAAAGATTAATTTTAGTTATTTAAGAAACATTTGTCAAAAAATTTAAAATTGGCATAATTTTCAAAGAAAACTAGAAAATCAAAGGCAAAACATACGTCAAGTATTAATTCTACTCCCATCCTCCCACTTGATTTGTACAATGTCCCTATTGTACATTAAGGAAATGAAATAAAAAGAAAAGAGTAGAATTAAGACAAGAAAATCCCTGAGCATTGCTTTGAAATTTGAAATTTGCCAGAAATCTTTATTTCCTACTTCCCGCAAGCTCTTTATCCCCTGTGATCACAAAACAAACCAAAGCATAAAATCGTTCTACAAGAATTATGAAGTGTACAGGAAATACAAACCTAACTCACTTTCATAGGAATCACGGTTGCATTTAGCATATGCAACAAGCCTTTTAAACCACTTGGTGGCCCAAGTGGACGAGTTTAGTCTCGTGAGGGCTTCCAGAGAACATACCCACAAAGTCCATTTACGTATACAAGGTTTAGACATGTTTAAAACTTAAATTTTTAAGATTTCAGAAGGAGGTTACGGCGTAACTCCGGTGGTTACGTCGTAATCAAGTGGTAAAAATTTTAAGTTTTAAGGTGTTACGGCGTAACCATGAAATGGTTTACGTCGTAACTGCAGTGGTTACGGCGTAAACTAAATTCGTTACGCCGTAACTGCTGCAGATTCAGCAAGGTTACCACATGATTATGAGTCGAGCCGGTCTCGATAATTGCCTCCTAGCTTCTGGATTCTGCAAAACAAAGTAAGAAACATGCAAACCAACTAATGCAAAAAGGAAATTTCATTAAATAAAGGACGGGTTGTCTCCCGACAAGCACTTTTGTTTATTAACGAGTCTTTAAGTTAGACTCATGCCCATTCTACGTTTTGTTGTTTTCTACTTCCTTTCGGATCATTTCCTTAAATTTAGATCCGTTCTTCCTTCCAAGAGGTAAAATATTATCCAAGTCTTTGGTAACACAGATGAAACTTTGTCCACCTTTAAATGAGTATTTCTTAACCTCGAAAGTTTCTACTTGTACTTCTGGTGGATGATAGTCTTTGTCCTCTATTCCTATTTCCTCACACTCTTCATTTTCGAACTCATAATTGTGCCACTCATAATTTTTATTATGCACTTGGTTACAATATTCCCATATGTTATCTAGAATGTGTCCCTTCTTCCCTATTCCAAGTTCGTACTCATCGGCTAGCTTATCTATTTCTAAATTGGATTCCTATATGTAATCATCAAAGCTCCTATGAGTTGGATTATTTACAAAAGCCGAGTTATTATGGAAACAATCAATTAACAATAATTTTAATAGTGCTTTTTTCAAGGTTTTACAATAGAAAATAGTAACTTCACGGGGAAGGGTCTTCAAACACGAATCAAGCAAATCAAACGAAAATCGCAACACGGCTTCCCCGACAGCGGCACCAAAAATTAATTCCAACCCAATTATATATATAAAAGGGCTAAAATAATTCTAATATAGTGGTTTGATAAGAAAATTACTTTCCGAAAAGTAATAGTCGAATCTCCCTAGTTATCGTAATCCCTAGCGAAGCGTGAATTGATTTTCGGATAAACTCGCGATTACGTGAGTTGAATGTTTTTGAGATTTTTGGATATGGATTCTAATCTACTAATAACAAGCAAAGAATAATAAAAATTAACTAAAATGAAGGCAATTAAAGCAAACAACTAAGGCAAATAGGAAAACGAGCTAAAAACGATAACGGGATACGATACCGAGCCTAAAAACGCAAAACTATCAAATGTTAACCCTAACTAATTTTTTATATTTTTCCTAAGTCCTAAATGATAAAAGAAAATTTTCAGAAAAAGAATTAAATTTTTTTGATTTTTATTTTATTTAATATGAATTAAAAACGAAAATAATGAAAATAAAAGATAAAAAATATTAAACGTTTGATAAAAAGTCTAGAAAAATTACTGAAAATAGTTTGTACTAATAAGTTCCTAAGAAAAATAAGAAGTGGAAAAATGGCTTAACGAATAAGCCGAAAATAAGCCAAACGGGCTTATAAGCTATTTGGCTTAAAATGTGTATAAAGGAATTACCAATGCCCCTTAGGACAGAAAAGTCCCAAGGGCGCAGATGGTAGTGTGTGTGTTATGAAAGGTTGGAGGGTTGAGGTCCAGGGTTCGAGCCCTGCTCCCTTGGACTTCCCCTTTTTTTTATTTTTAGCAAAAACTTAAAACTACAAAGTTACTAAGGACAACTTTTTAAACAACTTTAAAAAAGGCAACCCTAACTGAAATTCACTAATAAGCTCAAAAACAGCTTGTCTAATAAGCTGTTACAGAAAGTTGGCTTTTAAAAGCCAAAAAGCTTGCCTTCACTAAAATGTAAGCACAAGACTCAAAATAAGCTCATTCTTCAAAATTCCAACTGTTTTAGAAAGCTTATAACATGACCTAACTGATTTTAACAAGCTTATCCAACTAACAACACCTTTTATCTATGAAATTTGATGATCAAATCATAAAACTCAGAAAATTCCAATAAAATCTCAAAATCAAAATAAGCTAGATTCCTCAATAAGCTAAAATGAACCCTGAGCTTTTCAAATCTTATCAAACTATGTTCAAACTAATAATCCAGATCATAAAAATACAAGCTACAAGTTTAAATTTGCAAATTAAAGATTAAAATCTAACTGCTACTATTTTTTTGTTTTTCTTGTTTTTTAGCTACTTGCAGACCTAATTAAGCAAAGTTAAAAGACTTGAAAATGCAAAATAAGCAAAAACCGATGATCTATGAACTTCAAAGAGCTTGTAAACTAAATTTGAGATCCTAACTCTAACTAAAGCTAGTCTAATTTTTAGCTTGAAAAACTGACTTTTGGTTGCTTAAACTGCTGATGCAGCTTGCAATTTAAGACAACAAGCTTTAAATGACAAGGACAGGCTAAGGTATCCTTTTACTATTGCATTTTAATAACCAAAAGGAAACCAATTCTAACACTAATGAGCTACTTAACTAAAAACTAATCAAATAAGCTTAAATCTTAAATAAGTTACCACAGATTCAACCCAATAATTCTATAACCCTAACTTTTGATAAGCAACACTTTAAAACTCATTTTTCTTGATTATAACAACTAAACTCATCTTATCAAACTAGAATAAATGACTTTAACCCATTTTCAAACCAAACTGACCCATTTCAGTTATAAACCAAACACCCTCTTATTTTTTAGTTTTTGAGATTTAGACTAAATAAGAGCAAACAAAACTAAAACAGATCAAGCTTAACATTAACTAAGAGCAATTAAGCATTAAACTAGCAAAAATAAGCAGATAAGCACAAGTAAATAAGCTGAACAATAAATGACAATATATTTAGATTTTTATAAATTTTTAAACTAGCAACTATAAAAAGCTTTTAAAAGGTGAAAGAAAAGTGTAACCTCTGGAATCCAGCTAAACAGAGATCATAAGCCCTTAAAAGGCTTAAACCACCGGCTTATGAGCTAATAGCTTATAAGCTGAAAAAGAGATTTTTGAATGCAAATCCTAACTCCTGACCATAAGGATCTAAACCAAACCATGATCCCAAGCAGTCAACCATTTCCAATGTGACTAGAGTTTATAAAGCTTTTGGTAGCTTATTAGAGCTTATATGAGCTTAAGAGCAATTTTCAACACATTTTTAACTATGAAAACTTTAAATAAAGGACAAGATGTAAGAGCAAGCTTAATTATATTGATAAAAAGAGATTACAAAGCTATTTTAAAAAGGAACTTACAATAATACAACTAAAATAAGCAAAATTACAATTTAAGCTAAATAAACTCTAAAAACTACACGAATTCTTCTGTGTGAATGAGGGTCTTTATATAGGCTCTTGGTGAAGCTTCTAGGCCTCTGAGGCCATTCCCGTCAGCTTGATCTTGGCCCTTGATTCTTTCTCTCTTTTTGATCTTGTATTGAGGCCGTTGATCATGTAAGTAAGCACATGGTATGCCAACAGGTTCAATCCAGATCATTGAAATGCCATTGTGCATATTTTGTGCAACAATTTAGTGCAAAAACCCATTTAAGATGTGTTTCTTTGAGGTAGTGTGTGGCTTGCTCTGAGGTGTTTAAGCCAATAGAAAGCCAGAGAAGTGCCATCGTGGCATATCTTTTTTGTCAGTAATGTTAATGAGTGAGTGGAGTGGGAAAGTAGCCATTTTTATCATGTTTATTTTTTTAATAGTTGATAGGGTAGCGGGGGAGAAGATGAGAAAGGGTACATAGGGATTTAACTGGTGTAAACTGGTAAAAGGTTTTTTATTATTGTTTGACTATTTTGACCAGAAAGGTAAATGGGGAATTTTAGGATATTGGCAAAACTGGCCCTTCAATTTGTCATTGGTTATTACACGTGAAGTCCTTGTGGTGATAACGAGTTTGGATTATGGCAGAATCAGTCCCTCATGTTGTAATTTGCATTTGCAAATTTAGTCCTTTTGTAGTTTTAACACTTAACACTTTAGTTAAGTGTTATTTTAGGCTTTGTTGAGCTTGTTTTCCAAAATAGGCTTCTCCGGCTCATTTTCTTGGGCTCGGGTTTGGATCTTTTTAGAAGGAAACATCTTCGGCCTCGGTTTTTGCATTCTTTCCGATCTCGTGTTCGTTTTTTGTCTAATTTGGCCTTGATTTTGTCTTTTTGTGATTGATAACCATTCCTGCATGATAAAACACAAAAGCACACAAATACAATCTATTTTTGGCATTTTCCGGCTTATTTGGCATCTTTTATAGGTCAAATTTAATGTATAATTAAACACATATCAAAACACTATTTTAGTTGTCTTAATGCCTTTCACATTATGCCCGATTAAGTTGCCTTTCGGATGATTAGATCTTATTCAAACATGCTAAATGCCTGATTGAGCCTAATCATTTAAATGATATCACAACATGAATCAAGCTTAAGTATTCAACAATCAAAGGCCTTATAGTGTGTTATATATTAAATTGGTTATATATTTAAACTGTATTGGTCAAATCTTAGCAGAAACATGAATACCACTCAAGCTCAACAGAAAGCCCTTGATGATGCTCTTATTGCCCATGCGGACCGTCTTGAGTTCGGTAAATGCAACATGAGACTCAAAATAGAAATCAAACCTAAAGAAGCTACATTTCAAGTGGTGTTGGATGCTCTTGCTCTCACTCCCTTCTACCAAGCATTCCTAATCACTGCAGAAGTACCTGCTATTTATATGCAAGAATTTTGGGCTACAGTTTCCGTTCATAAGTCTTCCATCAGATTCACGATAAACAAGAAGAAAGTCTCTCTCGATGTTGATATGTTCATAACGACTTCGTTAGATGCAACTTGGGGTAATATGTCAAGTCTTAGTTTGATTGTTATGTTTCAAAACTTTATAAAGTATAATGTTATCTTTGACTTGAATTATTTGGAGTCGTTGTATCACCGTTTGGGCCATCATAATTCAGAGGTCATTCAGTAAACGTTTGAGGAGCTAGGGCACTTTAAGTCATAAACCCAACAACTCAGTCAGAACGTAATACCAAGATGAAACCCCTTAATATGAAGCTCCCTAGTATTGTGATACGATATAGATTCGAGACATGATTTTTAAAAAGCACATCGATGATGAATTATATAATAGTTATAATATAATCGATTTTAAGAGTTTTGCTTAATAACTGGAAATGATAAGCACGTCAAGCGTTAATTAAAGTTATGTCTTATAAGGTTTTGAATACATTTCTACACTTTTTCAAAATGTTACATTTTAGGCCCTTAAGAATGAAAAAATGGCAAAATATACCCTTGGAGTTTTCACTTTTACAAGTTTGGTCCTTCTAGTTTAAAAGATGTACAAAGTAAATCTTGTACTTTGGAAAAGTGAAATAAAAGAAAAACCCCCCCCCTATAGTTATACTTTAGAAATATGGCAAAAATAGTTCCTTTGTACTTATAAGTTTTCAAAAGTTATAGTATATACCCCTTGGCTGGAAAATTGATTTACAAAACAAGTTCCAAAATCTATATTAATGATATTTTTCAATTATGGAAAGTAATTTACAGGTTTTATCTTATTAATATAAGCTAAATTGAGGTTTAACGTAACAAAAGTTCAAAATAACGATTCGTTAAGCTAGAAATCGAAACGGGTCAAATTAGGGTTTTAAAATGAAAACGCGCGGGTTTTAAGTTCAAATTCTTTCAAGACTTAATAAAGTACTTATTATAATGTTAGATAAGCTTATTAGGATAGATTATAACAATAGTTTACAAGTTTAGCTTATAGATTAAGCAAAAACATGAAATTAGGGTTTCATGAGCTCGGTTTGGATCAAAAAGGTAAAACACATATGTTTTTGAGTTCAAAGCTTTTAACAATAGTTTAAGCATGATCATATGAACATTATAAGGGTATGAAAACAGAATGTGAGCTTATGGAACCTGGTTTTGAGCTTATAGCTTGGAAACGGGTCAAAATCGGGACTTTTAGCTTCGTACGCCTAGAATAACAACTCTGGGGCTTCTTTTCTTGGTTTCTTTGCTTCACTTCTGGTCTTGAGACTTCTATTGATCTTCTAATTCTGCTATGGAAGTATTAGAACTCCATTTGTGTGTAAGAGAGAAGTTGTGGGGGATGGTTTGAATGTAGGTGTATGTTTCGACTTATATAGGGCTCAAGGACCCTTAATGGCCAAGAAAACTTGGTGACAAAGGTTTAGGATCTGAGATAGATGATTCATGAAGGCTAGGGATGACAAGGAGAAGCTATGGTATGAGTTAGCAAGGCTAGAAACTAGCTTTGATGTGTTGTTGGGTCCTTGTGATGCCGCGGCTAAAAAAGGGAAAGAAGGAGGTGTCAAAGCCTCCTTAGTGACCAAGAAATGAAATGAGGTGCTTGTAAGCAGCTTGTAGATGAAGTAGGTTGGTCATGGAGGTGTGTGGTTGCTTGGTTGGTTTTCAAATGGGTTATTTTGGAGGGAAAAGGAGTATAGAGTTCAAACTTGCTCGGGTTAGGGTTTTTGGTTCAAATTTCATGTACAATGGAGTAATGAGGATAGATTATGATATTTAATGTTGTAATTAAGTGTTTATAACTTAATTTGATTAATGGTTTAGGTTAATAACGAGTAAAAACAAAGAAACGGGTCACGGTTTAGAAACTAGCTCGGTTTTAGGGTTTCTTGGTTTGAATTAGGGTTTTGAGTTTAAAAATGAGTCTAAGTGATTGAAATGGAGGGAAATGTTGTTAAAAAGTTAAGCATTGCTTGTTTGTACATTGTACTTAATAGTTTGTACAAGATTCGTTAGGAAAACGGAGGTAAAACGGCTATTTTAGATGTTATGCTTAATGACTTGTACATTGTGCTTTTAAGGACTTGTACATTGACTTGGAGGGAGTTTATATTTCAAATGAGATGTTATATTACTTGTACATATGATTTAGTATCTTGTGCATTTACTTTAGATATTAACTTTACATGGAATTAGGGTTTTAGAGGTATACAATAATGGTTTAAAGCTTGTCTTGATATAACGTTGCAAACGGTACATTATATGAGTAATGTACTTTGTAATAATGATATTAAGATATTAACTTGACATATTATGATGTTTGATTGACATATATGTAGATAGGATTGCCATAAGTAGGTTGCGTGAGCTCGTTAACTTTAGTTATGCAAGTTGCATTGTATATTGAGATATTAGTAATGCAAGTAATGTAATAAAGCGAAAAATTTCCCTGACAAAGGTGGTTCATATATAATAGATAGATAGTACATTGCATCTAACTTAATAGATGGATATTTACATTAATGAAAATTTGCGGGTTGTTATAGTCCCCCATCCTTACAGAAATCTCATCCCGAGATTTAATTGGATTTTGAAGTGATGTTTGAAAACAGATGAGGATATTTGGAACGAATTTCATCTTCGCGTTCCCATGTAAATTCTGGTCCTCTTTTAGAGTTCCATCGCACTTTGACTATAGGAATACGACTTCTTTTTAGTTGCTTGATTTCACGATCCATAATTTCTACTGGTTCTTCTACAAAGTTGAGTTTGTCGTTGAGTTGAAGTTCTTTCATTGGAATGATGAGAGATTCATCGAATAAGCATTTCTTGAGATTAGAAATGTGGAAAGTATTGCGGACATTACTAAGCTCTTCAAGAATCTCTAGTTTGTATGCCACTGGACCAATCCGTTCAAGGACTTTGAATGGTCCAATGTATCAGGGATTAAGCTTTCCTCATTTTCCAAATCGAAAGATACCTTTACGAGGTGATACTTTTAACATAACACAATCGCCAATTTGAAATTCTAAAGGCTTTTGCCTTACATTGCCGTAACTTCTTTGCCAATCTCTTGTAGCTTGCAAGCGTTGACGAATTTGCATGATCTTTTCAGTAGTTTTATGAATTATTTCTGGTCCCATGAGTTGAACATCTCCAACTTCGGTCCAACAAACAGGTGATCTACACTTTCGACCATAACATGCTTTGAATGGTGCTGCCTTGATACTGGCAAGATAACTGTTATTGTAGAAAAATTCTATCAATGGTAAGTGTTTATCCTATCCTTTCCCGAAATCTATGACACAGGCTCGAAGCATGTCTTCGAGTGTTTGGATGGTTCTTTCACTTTGTCCATCGGTTTCAGGATGATATGCTGTACTCATGTCTAATTAAGTACCCAAATCATTTTGCAATGATTGCCAGAATCTAGATGTAAAATGACTGTCACGATCCGAGATGATGGAGATTGGCACGCCATGTTGAGAGACTATTTCTTTGATGTATAACCTTGTAAGAGTTTCCATACTATCAGTCGCTCGAGTGGGTATGAAATGTGTGGATTTGGTAAGGCGATCGACAATGATCCAAATGGTGTCATGTCCGATTGAGGTTTTGGGTGGCTTTGTAATGAAATCCATTGTTATCCTTTCCTATTTCCACATAGGAATTTCTGGTTGTACCAGTAAGTCGGATGGCTTTTGACATTCTACTTTAACTCTAGAACATGTCAACCATTTGCTAACATATTCCGCGATGATTGCCTTCATGTTAGGCCACCAATAGAATTTCTTTAGATCATAGTACATTTTATCAGAACCCGGGTGAATAGAATATTTCGATTTATAAGACTCATGCATGATCAAGTCTCTTAAACCGCCAAAAAGTGGTAACCAACTTTGATTTTTGATACAAAGAGTTCCGTCAGGACGTATTTCAAATGATTTGTCCATTCATCGTAGGTTTTTGTTTTTGACATTTTCTTCTTTGAGGGCTTTATTTTGAGCTTCGAGAATTTGGGATGGTAATTTTAGATTAACGGTTATGATCAATGCTCTAACTCAGAGTGGTTTGATTTGTTTCTTCTAGCTTAAGGCATATGTCACAACATTTGCCTTTCCATGATGATAGCAAATCTCACAATCATAATCTGCGAGTAATTCTAACCATCGGCGTTGCCTCATATTCAATTCTTTTTGACGAAGAATGTGTTGAAGGATTTTGTGATCATTGAAAACTATACACTTTGTACTATATAGATAGTGTCTCCAGATTTTAAAAGCAAATACCACTGCTCCTAATTCAAGATCATGAGTGGTATAGTTTTCTTCGTGAGGTTTGAGTTGTCGAGATGCATATGCAATGACTTTTTCTCTTTGCATTAATACAACTCATAAACCTTGAAGAGATGCATCACAATGAATGACAAAGTCATCATTTCCTTCTGGTAATGCTAAGATTGGTGCTTCATAGAGTTTTTGTTTAAGAAGTTGGAATGCCGATTCTTGTTCTTCGCCGCAGATATAATTCTTGTTTTTCTGGGTTAATTTAGTCAAAGGCTTTGCAAAAATTTCATGTAGGGATCATCATGAAATAACAAAAGAGTTGGTGAAGTTAGAGGGACTATTCCAAATGAGTTGGAAGAGCTAGAGTAAGTTTTTCCCAGTGAAGTCAGGATATAATCCTGAGAAGCCGGAGGAAGATAGTTTGGGAAGTTTGAGGAAAAGGCATCCTCCACATTGGAAGTAGAATGGTCGGGAGGAGACATCGTTCTGTTTAACAACCCAGTGGTAAATAACATAAGTTATTTATTTAGTAATATAATAGTTATGTATCTTTACATACCATTTCGGAAGATATAGCGGCACGGAGGACTTTCTTAGATGGAAAAAGAAAAGTAGAAAAAGAAAAGTAGTTATAGTTAAGGTTTCAACCTTGTTCTCTATAACGTGGCTCTAATACCAAATCTGTAACACCCCCATTTTTACATATAGCAGCGGAAGCTAATCTGGGGTATTACTTCAAGGTACAACAGTCCATAAATCAAGAAAACGAATCAAAAAGAGTCGTTTTTAAAATTTTAGTTATCATTCATTATTTTCATCAGAGTTTTTTACAAACGAAAAGGTCCCAAACTCTAAACACCAAGTTTGAAATGATAAACCATTTTTGCCATCTTCAATTCCTCGCCACTCCTGCCCATAGGTTTGCTTAGTTCCTGAGATAAAACATGCTAAAAAGTCAAACACAAAGGTTGAGTGAAAGTATTCATATGTTTAAGTTAAAATGATTTGATGCAAATTCCGCTATTGGTTTACGTGGTTATAACACCCGTTATTGTAAAATAATATTTATTGCCATTAGCTCTGAATCCGTAAGCCGTTGGGATATATTTTGATACTTTATAACCCCAAACGGTTGCCCTTTAGCAAAACACCCCAAATATATATTCTAATGGTGTGTAATTGGTTACCGGTATAACTGGGTACACCAACGGGAGTCCAACCCAAATAGATCTATTCACAACATTCGCACTCACTTCCGTACAGTAATAACAGTATCATGATATTAGGGACTATAAAGGCAAATAGTTACTTAGGCAATAATAAATCAAGATAGCATACAAAATACATTGCATTCAAGGTTTAAGAAAGTATCCCCCTCAGTGGGGTTTGATAAACACATATAAAAAATTGAAATTCGAGGTGCTATGAACTCACCTTAACATAAAGGTGAAATCTGAGATATAGTCAAAGATAATATGGAATGAAAGTAACTGCTTCGGTCACATCTCAACAGGGGTAAAATGTCAAGTCTAGTTTGGATTGAATATGTTATACTATAATGAATATCATCTTTGTTGAATTGTTAGAAAGTATTGTAATTCACCATTCGGCCATCATAATTCAGAGGTAATATCAGTTAAACGTTTGAGGAAGGAAAAGGGCACTTAAATCAAAACACCCAACAACTCAGCAGAAGGATAATACCAAGATGAAACCTCTTAATATGAATCTCCTAGTATTTTGATACGAAATAATTGGTTTTTACAGCGTTCTCTTGATCACTGTAAACGATAAGAACTCAAGCATTCGATTAAAGTTATGTCCCTTACAATGCTTTGAACTATTTTTTATACTTTTTCAAATGTTACATTTTAGACCTTTAAGAATGAAAAATGGGCAAATATACCCCCTTTGGGGTTTTGCACTTTACGAGTTTGGTCCTTTCTAGTTTTAAAAGATTTACAAAGTAAACCTTTACTTTGGAAAGTGACATAATATAGACTCCTATAGTTTATAACATTGATATAAATGACATTTTCAGTCCCTTTAGTTACAAGTTTTAGAAAATTACGATATATACCCCTTGCATGGATAATATTTACAAAACAAGTCCGAATGGCCATGCAAGCGTATTTTAACATTTCAAAAGATATTTTCAGGTTATATCTTATTAGAATAAGCTAAAATATGAAGTTTTAACGTAACAAAGGTTTAAAATAACTATTCGTTAAGCCAGAAATCAAAAACGGGTCAAATTAGGGTTTCAAAATGAAACGCATGCTATTAACTCAATTCTTTCAAAACTTAATAAAGTACTTATTATAATGTTATATAAGCTTATTAGAATAGATTATAACAATAATTTACAAGTTTACTTATAATTAAGTCGAAAAAACGAATAGGGTTTCGTTAGCTCGGTATTGGATTTAAAAAGGTAAAACACATATGTTTATAGTTCAAAAGCTTTTAACAAGAGTTTAAGTATGATGCAATGAACATTATAAGTGTTATGAAAACCAGATTGAATAGCTTATGGAACCTGGTTTTGAAGCTTTATAGCATGGAAAACGGGTCGACATCAGGATTTAGTCTTCGTGAGCCTAATATAACGACTCTCGGGCATCTTTCATGGCTTCTTTGCGTCACATCTGTCTTTGAGACTTCTTAGGACCTATTAGGAACTTAATTTTGAGCAAGAGGATTTTGCTATTGATGGTTATAGGGAGGAAGTGGGGGAAGAGTTAGAATGAGGGTGTTGACTCTTATATATAGCCTAAAATGAGTCCTTTGTTGACCAAGTGAAGGGCTGAGGTGGCATGGTTCTGAACTAGCTATGGTTGGTGGGTCCTATGAGGTGATATGAGGTCTATGGTATAAGCTAGGACCGAGGTAGAAGAGGTTTGGGGTTGTTCTTGAGTCCTCGGCTCAGTGTTAACTTCTCTTCAGCCGTATTAAGTTAGTACCGGCAGTACTAACTTTTACTCTAGCAGTACTAACCAGTTAGTACTGGTAGTTATAATCTGAGCAGTACAAACTATTTAATCTTGGCAGTACTAAGTTGAACCAGCAGTATAAACTTTGTAGAAGCCCTTAATTCCCAACAATCCTCCCCTAAACTTGTGATTTACCTCCAAATCATCAAGTTTCTTGAATTAAATCTTTTTGAGAGGATTCTTCCAAATACTCTTCTACTTTTCAATCTATGATCTTATAAATCTAAGAAGCTCAAATGCCATTTCACTTTTATTATCAACCTCTAGCTTTCTACTCAGCATTCTTGAAAGCATCTCTTGAGTAAAAGGATATGCTTCTCTACTAGCATGTGAATAATACCAGTATTCATTAGCAATACATGAACTTTACATGAATCAAACAATCTTTGGCTGATTAATGTGTAATCCTATTGAGCTTTCCAGATTTCATCATCTTTACTTGCTTCAAACACAGTAATGAGATCTCCCCAAAGTAATCTGTCATATCCTTCTAGGCTTCCAGTCTTAAACCTTTCTTTAACCAGCCTATATAAATCTAACACATCTTGCCTATCAAAATCATCAAGCATCTCTGTAAATATCTTGTAAGATTTAGGACTTTCATTAACACTGATGATCTCATAGTACATCTTGTCTTCTGATAAAACATGTGTCCTCCAATTAACAATTGGATACTTTGTAGCTAATGATTCAACACTTACAGCTACATCATCTCCTAAAATTATATCCAAATGAGCTTTAAGCTCTTCTTTCTCAGCATCATCCTCCATCTTTTATCTTTTAGCACTTTGCTTTTCACCTGCTCTTTTCTTAGCAAGTGTTTTCTTTCTACTGCCTCTAGCCTTTTTCTTACTATCTTTATCCATACCATCTGATTCCATAGGCATAAAAGGGTGTACCTGTTTGTATGTTTTGTCCAAGAGCTTCTGAATTTCTTCATAACTCTTTCCTTTCAGCTAACTGTATTTGTATCCACCCATATTCCTCAGGTATGTGCACATTCTATTCCTCATTTGAGATTTGGTAGGTGGTTTACTCCTTTGTTCTGCTGCTCTCTGTAATACAAAGAACCTTTTCCTTTCTGCTATCATCTCCACTAACAGTCTTGATTTGTCTTCAATGGAGTATAGTTCTTATTCCTCAGCTTAGACTCTTGCAGCTAATTGCTCATCAGCTTCAATCATTGCTTGAATGTTATCCATTTCTTCATAGATAGCTGCTCTGCTAGCTTCTTCTTATGCATCTCTTTCTTTTTGCAGTCTTTTAAATTTAGCTTGTTCTTTAGCATGGAGTCTGAGAGCCAATTCTTCATCAATCTGAATCTGGTCCTTCTTCTTTGATTGCTTCTTAGGTTCTGTCATTATAGCTTTTCCCTTGTCTTTTAATGAAATCTTTAAAACTGGTGGTGAAATTACTTCTCTTCTTGCAACTTCTTTAGGATCTTAAAAAGAGATACCTCTTGCTTTTGGCTTTAGTGACTTTTTATTTCCACTCTTTAAGAGATCCACAAGTGCTTCAGCAAGTGTTACATCCATATCTGGTTTAGCAGTACTAACTTCTTTAGGAATTGCTCTAGTAGTACTAACTCCTTCAAGAGCAGTTGTAACTAGTTTAGTAGTAGTAATTGAAACACTTGGTCCTGTAAATCCTTTTGGGTAGTCATATACACCAGTCTCATACATAAGATCTTCATCACTCCTCCCCTGAGTTTGTGCACCCTTCTGAACAAGAGTTATCCCCTCATCTTCATCAATCTTTCCACTAAGAGGAAAAATGTCCCTTTTTAAAAGTTAAACTGTCAGAGTTGGACACATACCTTATAAGAGCAAGTTGCTAAAAAATTTATGTTGTAGATAAAGTACTAATACCAGCAAAATCTTCTAACTTGAGATGTCTTCTAATAGAGGCGTCATAAACAACCTTGACTTTCCTATCTATTGTAGCAGTAATACCCATGTCTCCATCCTCAAGTGTGCTTACAATAGTAGTTTGCCAAAACTGCTCTATAAGAGAAACATAGATAATTAGGTTTTCAGTGAGGGCATACTTAATATGACTTGCAGTAAGAAAATCAATTATCTGATGAAACCCTTCACTTCCTTCTGACTTTTGTAAGTATGCAATCATGTTGTGCTTGTCTTAAAAGTCTGAATTCGCCATTTGATGTAAAGAAGGTTATTAAGGTTCTGGGATACGATTGTGGAAGAGAGTATGTGTGTTTGATAAAGGTAATTGAGATAACAGAGAATATTTAAGGTTTTTAATTGGACCAACTGAATAAAATTTGTACTTATCTTGAATAAATCTTATGAATTTATAGAAAGATCGTGAATTCTCTAAGTAGCCAAACCTATAGACGAAGTAGTTGGCGAAAATTTCGCAACGGCTATATTTAGTGAAGGAAATTTTGTTATGCCTCAAACAGTACTAACGGTTACCTAGCAGTACTAATTTTAGCCTAATAGTACTAATTTTAAGCCCAACAGTATTAAAACATGGCCATCAGTACTAAGTAATGCCCAACAGTACTAACTTTGAGATACCAGTTTTAACTTTAATTTTGTCCAAAAAGCATTTCCATCACCAATTTTGACTCTCACAATATCTTTTTCCGTTTTTATTCTCACTTTTCTCTCAATTCTTTTTCTTACTCAATCACTCTTTCTGTTTTTATTTCACACATCTCTCTTTTTGTTTTTCAGCTCACTGATTCTCTCTTTTCTTTTTCTTACCATTTTAGACAATTTTGTACAATGTGCCATCAATTCCATTAGTTTCATACTATCCTCCCCACTTCTAATTGTGTTAACTCTTGAGAGAGGTGGGTCATTAGACTATTTAGATACAGCCTCAAACCTAGTTTAAGCATCTGCAACCCTATTATGGTAACTTGGCACCTAGGACCACTTCCTGAACAAGTTCCCTAAGGACTTTGCTCATTAAGCATTGCCATGGATTGGGTCTTATTGATGTTACCACTGTCCTGCTTTGCTTCTAAGCTAGAAGCAATAGTGGCAGCCCTTTCCATTCTGTCACCCAACTCCTTTTGGACAGCCTCATCACCAACCTTTACAAGGGACCACCAGACTGAGGTATCTTAGTGTCCTGACCTCTTTTGATGTTACATGTCCTTCCAACCATTCTTGATTGCATATTGACATAATTAGTCTCCCCTTAAACAATACTTCAAAGGTTTAGCATCCAATACCAAGTGCTCAATATGCTTAGCCTGCAAATGTTAGTCCAAAACCAAGAATATACAATCCAAAGTATTTTCTTGTTTACCAGTTTTAATTATGACTAACAGTTTTAACTAGCAGTTTCAAGTATAACTAGCAGTACTAATTATACCTAGTAGTTTTAACATTTTGCCTAGCAGTACAAAAACTTGCCTAGTAGCATTAATCTTACAACTACTAGTTTTTACTTCCAAATCCATTTTAAACAAACACATCTTTAGAGATTAAGTAATCCAATGCTAGCAATTAGAAAGTTAAACCTGCTAAAATCAAATGCCTTTGTGAGAAGATTTGCAACATTGTGGTCTGTGTGAATCTTGATCACTTGAATCAACTTCTTCTCATAAGAATCTCTGATGAAATGGTGCCTTCTCTCTATGTGCTTGGTTTTAGAGTGAAATAATGGATTCTTCACAATACAAATGGTGCTTTCATTATCAATGTAAATCTTGGTGTTCATGAAATTGAACCCATAATCAAGCATTTCATTTTGGATCCACAACACTTATCCACAACAATTAGCAGCAGTAACATACTCTGCTTCAGTAGTGGAATTGACAACTATAGTTTGCTTTTTACGTTGCCATGAAATCAACCTTTTTATAAGAAATTGACAACCTCCTGTTGTGGATTTCCTGTCAAGGCTAGCACCATCATAATCACTGTTAGAAAAGGCTTCCAAGTCAAATGATGAATCTCTAGGATACCAAAGGCCCAATTTAGGTTGACCTTTCAAGTATCTAAAAATTCTCTTCACATCATGAATATGTGAAGCCTTTGGTGTAACTTGGAACCTTGCACAAGCACAAATAGCAAACATTATGTTAGGCCTAGAAGTTGTTAAGTACATCAATGATCCAATCATTGATCTGTATAAATGAAAATCTACAGCTTTAACTTCTTCATCCTTAACCAATGCCTTATTAGTCTCTATTAGAGTGCTTGCTGTTTTCACAGTGGTAAAATCAAACTTCTTCAGAATATCAACCACATCCTTGTCTTGGCTGATGAAGATTCCATCCTCATTCTGTTGTACTTACAGACCTAAGAAGAAGGTGAGCTCCCCCATAGAACTCATCTAGAATCTCTTGTGCATCACATGTTCAAACTCAAGACATAAAGTCTTCTTTGCAGACCCAAAGATGATGTCATCTACATACACTTGCACTAACAAGATGTCACTCTTGTCCTTCTTGATGAACAATGTCTTATCGATGTTACCTCTTCTAAATCTATTTTCTAAAAGGTAGGTAGATAGGGTCTTATACTAGGCTCTAGGAGCTTGATGTAGACCATACAAATCTTTTTCTACCTTATAGACTTTATTAGGGAAATGTGGATCTTCAAAACCAGGAGGTTAGCAAACATATACCTCCTCTTCAATAGTACCATTTAAGAAGGCACTCTTTACATCCATCTGGTACACAATGAACCCCATATATGATGCATAGGCAAAAAATAACTTGATTGCTTCTATCCTAGCAATAGGAGTAAAAACCTCATCATAATCAATGCCTTCTTCTTGGGTGTAACCTTGTGCAACCAGTCTTGACTTGTTTCTAACAACAATTCCTCTCTCATCTTTCTTGTTTCTGAATACCCATTTTGTTCCAATGGCCCTCTTGCCATTAGGTAAATCCACCAGAGTCCAAACCTTTTGAAGTTTAAATTG
>BQNB010028193.1:0-28231 GCA_026074375.1 Tanacetum coccineum | reverse complement strand
CACCCTGTTCGTTTTCAACAAACCACTCGCACCCTACTCGGATATAAAAGCAAACGCACCCTTGTTTCTATACACCCCAACCCCGACACAACAAACCCTACGCACCCGAGTGGTATTAACAAAACCAAACGCACCTAGCTGTTGGGGCCGAGACAAACCAAACCAACCGCCCCATGTGGCTGCTGTTAAACCCGCCACCAAACCGCACCCTTCTTGTGCTATAAACCAAACAGTCCCGTTGGCTGTTTCCACACAAACACACGCCCTTGCGGCTGATTTTTGTAGCCAAACGCACCCGTGTCTTGCTGCCAAACCCACCAACAAACACCCCTAGCAGTTGTTAATATCCCAAACGCACCCTAAGTTGGCTAAAACCACAACCCAACGCACCCTAATGCTGTTTTACAGCACCCCAAACGCACCCTTTCGCGGAGACAGCAAACCAAACATACCCCAAATCGGTGATATAACAAACCGGACGCAGCCTTGGTTACTACCATCAAACCCACGCACCCTTTTAGGTCGACAGAAAAACCAACGCACCCTTTCTTGGTTAGTACCACAAAACGCACCCTCAGAGCTCGTAGGCGTTGAAAAAAAAACACGAACGCACCCTTGAGGTGTTAGTACACCAAACCACAAAACACACCCTTCGTAGGTGCGAATCGAACCCAACAAACAGACACCTTCCGCGGGTTAAAGACAGAACCGAACTACCATATGGAGAGAGTGACGAGGTGAATAGAGATTAAGGGTGGTGGTGTTATGATGGGCGACGTCGACGTGTGGTGGTGACGGCGCGTACCGAGATGGTAGTGGGGATCGAGTAGATCCGGTCGTGAGGACCACATTTGGTGTTCGCCGGAAAATCCCGCCGGAAAAGATTTCCGGCGGCGGTGTGGTGGTGGCCGGCGGTGGAGGGGCTGCCGGAAGTTTTGGGGAGGGAGATGAGTTTATGATTTTGTGTGTGTGAGAGTATATAAGAGAAATGAATGAAATAAATTATAAATTTATATATATATTAAACAATTTGGCAAGTTTATAATAGTGTAAGGGTTCAAATTGTAAAAATTAATGTAAGTTTCTTATAACTTTCGGGTTCGGGACTCATTGAAGCGACCTAAACGGAGACGATTCAACACACGAAACTTTCGCCATTGTTTTTCCAAACATTTTTCTGAAAAATTAGTATTCACTTTGACTTAATTTTCGAAAATGTTTCATATAATTTATATAAAAACGTTATAATTATTTATTTTGTCTATTTCCGATAAACGGTCCCCGTAAAAGATTTTTAATTTCCCATAATTGCGTTTTAAACCAACGACTTTCGCTTAACAAATAAAAAGATTTAATAAATATTTTAATTAAATAATTTATGATAATTAAATATAAATTTAAATTATTTGGGTCGGTAACGCGTTTTTGTGTTCAAAAGAAATTTTTAAAGCGAGGGCATTTCAGTCACCTTCTGACAGTTATCCCCATGTCTTATTGTGTCGGTCAAAACTGAAAAGTTTGTCTGAAAGATCCGTTTTAACATCAAATTGTTTTAGGGCGAGTTGTGAAAACGGCTTTTAGTGGTCGTTCTTATAAGTCAAGCCAGACACTAAAAATCAACGATCGAAATGGTTATTCAAAAATTCGAAAATTCTCGGATGTTACAAGTAACCACCCCTTAAAGAAATTCCTGTCCCGAGATTAAATTTGAGTTATCCGATTGTGACCAAGGAAAGATATAAGGTTTAATAACTCGTTCTAAAACAAGGACGCTGATACTTTATTCAGCAAAATTCGGTGTTTCTAGACGCTTCTCATTCTAACCCAAAAATTTTTGGCGAGGTTTGGCCCGGATATGCCAATCCATTAGATAGGTATCTCAAAATATAACCCGATTACAGATATTATGGCTGGGTATAGAACCCCGAGTTTATATGGAAATCTCATTATAGTAGAAAACCTAAAGAAAGATTGCGTGGTCGCGTGAGTATGTTTTGTATAGCATCTAAATGTCCGAGTACGGAGTCTCGTATCTACTATCTTTAAATGTTCGATGAATCACATCAACGTGGCTTAAAGATGCAAGTGATGCTCCAACTTACTAGGCATTTCCAGGATGTATCGCGACCTAAGTCTTCCTACTAGTGGCCCAAAATGAATAGTTCGACTATTTGTTTCGTCGGTAGGTGTTTATCTCGTTTAAGGAGAGTTGCATAACCTATTGGATAAAGTTGTATCAGTCGAGACCGCTACAGGACCCAATAACAGCAACCATGAAAATTATAACAAACGGCTAAGGAATTTGGTAACTCATCTGTAGCTCCACAGACAGTTTACGGATATGCGAAGGAATTGCAATCACATAGGCACATAACAACTTAAAAATGAGATAAGGTGCTCCAAGTGAGCCTTAAGATTTTGGCGAGTAGTAAGACATCGATTTGTGTCCTCTAACCTTTTTAATGATTCTGATGATTATCGACTTCAGATTCTTACTCGTCTCACATTGGATACCATTAAGCCCACTCATTTATAATTTCCTTATTTACATAAAGAAGCGTCCAAATTTATGTAAGTAAGAAATGATAAACTTATAAGGTTCGGATGAATTTATCATTTAATTATTTTAAATGAAAGAGCGTCCCAATTCCTTTCAAATAACTAATTATAAATCATCCTACTTAATAATTTCCTGATGCAATAACGCGTACACACAAAGTTTCAAGTGGTGGATGACACATAGCATGCCGATGCCACTAAAAAAGTATGGAACGAGTATTTAAAATTCGTCTTCGGAGACGGGGAGTAAAACAATCAGGGAAGATCGACATAGAGTTTAAGACAGTTAATCAGTACTCGGCTAGAGTAAATAAGGTGAAGATCTCTATGAACGAATCAGTGTAGCGATTATCATATCAATCTTCCTATTACAAGTCCCGCCCATACAAGACTTGTAATACTTAAATTCATACATAATCCTATGTAAACAGAACTGTGACGGGCTTTGTTAACATAGCAATTATCATATCAATCCTCATATTACAAGTCCCGCCCATACAAGACTTGCAATACTTAGATTCATACATAATCCCATGTAAACAAAAATTTTGACGGTCTCTGTGTAATACCATATAGTATAACGCTATGAAGAAGAATAATATCCTTAGAGACCATTGTTTAAATTACAATGTCTGAGAAAAAAAAAACGAAAAAAAAAATTTTTTGGAAGAACCATTGTGCAACTCACAATGTCTAAGAAGTAAAATGAGACCATTGTATAACTCACAATGTCTGAGGTATAATTGAGACCATTTTGCAACTCACAAAGTCTTAAGAAATGCTCTGGTATTTATATAAATAACCCTTATATAAATAAACGTGCGATATACGGCAAAAAGATGTTAAGCAATATATTACATAAATGTAGCTCACAAAGCACCTAATGCAGACGTAAATGTAAGCACATAAGCAAGTAACGTGAATGCACTTTGAAAATGTTTGGATGTGATTCAATGTTTGTGAAAACGGTTTTTTATATCGTATAGGGTAAAAATATGCAACCTATTTCTCTATAACCTTGGCTCTGATACAATCTTTAACACCCCCAAAAAAGTGTCGGCCGCGGAAATATGTCAGGGAGCGTTACTTCATAATATAAAGCCACTATATAGCATACAAGAGACGACATCTAAATGGTCGTTTGTAAAACAATCTCGTTAATTTTCTTAAATCAAAATAATAGTTGTCCCATAATGCATCATCAATGAAAACTTGAATGTTAAGAACTCCAATGCACATCAAAATAATCCAAGCATCTAATTCACCTGAGAAAAACATGCTAAAATGCAACATTAAAGTTGGTGAGTTCATAGATTTGTTTAAATATGAATGTAAGTTTCAACAAATATATTTATCCACTGTGTCATCACAGTACCATGAAAGATGTTTATAAAATATGCACGACTCATTTTATGTTACCAAAAGTACCAATCTTATCCCAAAGATGTTTATAAGTAATGCAGACAATTTAATGTCACCAAAATGTTCCAAGTATGTATGTGTCGGGGATGCGGGGAGTCCCCTTAGTCCCCCAACAATGATCCGACATGTTATAGAACGTTCGTTACCCTGGTGAAATGCGAATCACACCGAACGGGATTGTCAATCCCGAATAGATCTAATTCATACATACGTGGCAGAACGACATGCATAACGATCGTATGCTAAGTGATAGCTAATCGACTCTAACGTGGTATTATCAATCCCAATAAAAAACTAATTCATAACATTTAGTTCGCGCTCGATAGCCTCCAATGATTTTACAGGTTTCATGACGCTGTGACGAAGACTTGTTGTATGTGCCCGATTCGAGCAGATGATATAAATAATGTGTTCCCATCGTGGTGTTTCCATCTGCAACACACGGTGCAGTAGTGCTGTTGGCCCCGCAGGCGCCACTACAAATCGAAAACCGAAAATCATTTCCAAATGTAAAGTATGCATTTTTGACAAAATAAAGTCAAATAATGTACCCATATCGAGGCTATGCAAAAATTTAATGTAAACAATTTGAAATCAACCATGTAAATGTGTTTGTAATGATTTGCAAAATCAAGTAGGTGAACCGAGAGTGTAGAATAGTATGTAAAAGATATTGTGAACAAATATGTAAACAAGTTAAATTGAGCATGTATTCTCCCCCGAGATTTGTAAAGTAAATGTAAAACAAGGTGTAAAGAGGGGCTATAACTCACATCTATGATGAAGGAACATGGCGGGAAGGGTACACATTAAGTACAAGACGAAACAGAACTAGGAACGGTCTGACCAAGAAATTGCGCTTATCTTAAATGCTAATCCTCACTAGCCTATGTAATACTTTGTGTTTCCCGATGTTGTCTGTCAAACGCGGCTGATGATAAAAAGATTTAGATTTTAAAGTTTGTAATAATTTGTGGTTGTGTTAAATAAATAAAATTGAAAATATACCAAAGCGTATAATATATATTCCGTTTAACCTTCTTACGAAAAATAACCCTTAATATAACTCTTACCGTAATTATATCACAAAAACGATCGATCCAAAAGATTTATGAAAAGTATATAATACCTTGCAGGATTCTCATAAAATAAATGCCGATTGTTAATAAAACAAATTAATATCGACTAAACCAATTTATAACAAAAGGCTTTGAATAAAAGTTGACACGTTCTTACATATAACTTAAACAAAACCGAAGATTGGTAACCGTTCATACCAATTATAATATAAATTTAATAATTTATAATCATTTTCTTTCATGACAGTCTTCTAAAATAATTCTCTCATTGTAAAAGTATTGTTTTCGTTCGTCTGTCATTTATTTATAGTTATACTTTAATTTTTTTATAAAATAAAACTTTAGCTCCTTATAGTTTATAAAAAACAATATAAGTTTTAGCGGACGTTTAATAGATATAGAAAGTTTATATAATTTCATCGTGACTTTCCCGTTTAATATATCTCTTTTCCAGTTTCGCAAAACTCGACGTTTTCCCTAAAATCAATATGTTGCAATTTTTAAGCGTAACCCTATTTTCACTGCTCCGCGTTTTAGTGTACCATATATTATAATATCATTATACTTGAATCAAACCCAAATTACATCTTATATTAATTTAACCGATTTAAACCACCAATTAATTATATTAATCCGGTTTTAATATTTGTTAAAAACTTACGTTATTTTCATTTGTCAAAGTATAACTAAGCAAACCCTCATTGTTTCGTTGAACCAAACACACTCTTATCGGTACTAACACAGATCCAAACACTCCCTAGGCTGTCCACACAGCCAAACGCACCCTATGTGCTTTTCCTGATAACCCAAACGCACCCTTTGTGGTCGTTGCAACAACCAAACGCACACTACCCACATCAAACCCATATCCCAAACACACCCTAACGTGGCCTGTCACAGCAAACACGAAAGGCCTCCCTTTTGACATACTAAAACCAAACGTCACCTATCTGTTTGGGCCTAGACAAACCAAACCCAATACCGCCCCATGTGGCTGCTGTTAAACCCGCACCTCCAAACGCACCCATTCTTGAGTCTATAGAACCAAAACAGTCCCGTTGGCTGTTTCCACACAAACACACGCCCTTGGCGGGCTGATTTTATTGTAGCCAAACGCACCCCAAGTGTCTTGCTGCAAACACCCCCAACAAACACCCCGTAGCTTTGTTAATATCCCAAACGCATCCCTAAGTTGGCTAAAACCACAACCAACGCACCCTAATGATATGCAACTCGCTGATGAAACGCAAAAACCAACGCACCCTTAACTCCTCAACAGCCCAAACGCACCCCCTAACTGCTGTTATAACTAAAACAAACGCACCCCAACCGTGTTATAACAACCTAACCACATCCTAACTATGTTACACAATCAACCGCACCCTTACCGGCGCTATAACCAATCTGAACGCACCCTTATGGTGCCTGAGATAAGACCGAACGCACCCTTGAGGTGTTATTACACCCTACCACACACACCCTTCGTGGTGCCGAATCGAACCCAACCAAACAGACACCCTTCGCGGGTTGAAGACAGAATCGAACGTACCCCTATGGAGAGAGTGACGAGGTGATAGAGATGAAAGTGGTGGTGTTATGGCAGTGGCAGTCGAGTGGTGGTGGTGACGGCGCGTGACCGAGAGTGGGTGTGTGGATCGAATAGATCGGTGGATGGGGAGTCTTTTTGGTCTTCGCCGGATATGTCCGCCGGAAAAGTTTTCCGGCGGCGGCGAGTGGTGGCCGGCGGCGGGAGGTGGTGGCCGGATATTGGGGAAGAAGATGAGTGGGAGAGAGATATATAAGTGTGTTATAAGTTTGTGTGTGTGAGTAAAAGATGGAAATGAAAATGAAATGTGTAAGATTTATATATATATAAAACCAAGTGGCAAGTTTATAATAGTTGAGGGGTTAAAGTGTAACATTTTTATTATAGTTTTTATAATCATTTGAGCGACCTAACGGACGATTCAACACACGAAACTTTCGCCATTGTTTTCCGAATCATTTTTCTGATAAAGTGGAGTATTCACTTGACTAATTTTCGTAAATGTTTCATAAAATTTATATAAAACGTTTAATTATTTATTTTGTCTATTTCCGATAAACTGGTCCGTAAAATGATTTTTAATTTCCATAATTGCGTTTTTAACCAACACTTTCGATTAACAGAATATTAATTTAATAAATATTTTTATTAAATAATTTATGATAATTAAATATAATATTTTATTATTTGGGTCGGTACGCGTTGTGTTCAAAGGGGGAAAAAATTTTGCGAGGGCATTTCTGTCAACTTCTGATCTGTTTCAAGGGTCTCGGTCAAAACTGAAAAGTTGTCTGAAAGATCGTTTTACATCAAATTGTTTTAGGGTCCGAGTTGTGAAAACGTGCTTTAGGTGGTCGTTCTTATAAGTCAAGCCAGACACTAAAAATCAACGATCGAAATGGTTATTCAAAAATTCGAAAATTCTCGGATGTTACAGCTAGGGAGGGTTGTGTATTGCATCACTGGGTCCATGATGTCAGTCTTCAATATCAGAATCATCTTTGTGATTACCGATAGATTATGTATTGACCCGGTTTCTGCCTAGGGTTGTATGGAGGACTTCTTTCTTTACACCCTTTTATCCTTATAATTCTTTTTCATTCTTTAACCCTTTCAGTGCTTACCGAGACTTCATGACTAGTACCTTGTTGGGTTTGTTCTAGTACTAGCTCCATCTCACTTCTGTGCTGGTAATTTTTTGTCTATATCGAATATTGATGATTATGTTGAGTTGTATGCTTATTTTACGGTCATGGAGGCGCTCATCGATTTCTTATTTAGTTCTAGTATAGATAGGGACTTCGACCAGTTTTTCAGTGGTAGATTTTATCATGTCACTCGAGAGTAATAAACAACGTGCCTCAGATTTCGTGAGCTACTTTTCCAAATGCTATATGGTTTGTATATTTTGTTTGCGTGTTTTAAATTACATAAGGTACATTAACTACCTAGAAGTGAGATTAGTTCTAGCACAACATCCTCTTAAACGAAAAAATGTTTACCATAAAATATTGTCAAGTACTCCACATCTCAAGGGTGAGGAGGATTATATTGGATACTCCCTTCCTTGAATACAGGGGCTGATTTTAACCCTCAATCTAAAAACAATCAACGGATAAGATTAATACAATTTTAATAATAAAAAAAACTAAAAAAAGCAGAAAAGTGTTTTTGTCAATTAACAAACACACACTCCCACTCTATGATCGAGAACGAGACACGTCTCATTCATTTTAAACACTCACTCTCTCACTACACACACATATAAACCGGTCAAATTACACACACTCAAAAACATACGCCCATACCAGTTACAACAACATGACCGTACCAAAATCATCAAAAATCAACCACAAATCACATCAAAATTGGAAGATAAAGACGCCGATGATGTTGTTGAAGTCCATAACCAAACAAATAAGCCTACCTGTGAAGCTTCGAGTAAAAAACCATTGAAATACAAGATTAAAATCACAGATTCAGGTATAAAACACATCATCTACATATTTTAATGTTATTTATGATTAAATAATAAAACGTAGTGTTTATACAGTTTATGTTGAATATATTGTCCTTTTTGTTCAAGTTCATTGTGTTTATATAGTTAATAATGAAGATATTTTGATGATATTTTGATAATATTATTGTGATAAGTAGGATTTTCAGTACTTATAGATAGAGTATGTTCATGTTATTAAAGTTTTAATGAAGAAAATATGTGATTAGAAGTTAAGTTTTCACTATTATGAAAATATTTATTGATGATATTGTGTTTTTAGAGACGAAATGATAGACTAGAAGTTAGTTTGAGTAACGAAATTATAGTGTAAGAGCACAGATAAGCCTTTGCCGAAGTTGTAAGCTAAGCCGAAGACGAAGCCGAAGGCTTAGTCTACGTTAAAAAGATAAGAGTATGACGTTTTCTTGAAAAATCACATATGATTAGTTGCCTGAAAAAATTGTAAAAACTTATATACTATATCATACACGATAGAAGCTAGGTTTTAAGTGTTTATGGAGATTTTGTTGATGCGAGATGTGCTTTTAAAGTTGATATTCAAAAAGCATATGATACAGTTAATTGGAGATTCCTTAAAGAGGTGCTTATTGGTGGTGGCTTCCATGACCGAATGATTGGTTGGATAAAGGAATGTGTGTCTTCAACCTCATTTTCTATTAGCATCAATGGCTCTCTTCATGGGTATTTTAAGGGTAAGCGGGGTCTTCGTCAAGGCGATCCTCTTTCTCCTAATTTGTTTACTCTTATTATGGAAATAGATTTTACGTATCATCGGTATTGTTCTAAATTGGAGTTGGTTAACCTCTGTTTTGCGGATGATCTATTTTTATTTGCTTATGGTGATGCAAGTTTGGCTAGAGTTATTATGGAGGCTTTGGATGAATTCAAGAATGCTTCGGGTCTAACTCCAAGTCTTCCTAAGAGTACGGCTTATTTTTGTAATGTTCTTAATCATGTAAAGTTGTCTATTCTCCAGATTCTTCCTTTTGAAGAGGGCCGTCTTCCGGTTAAATACCTTGGCGTGCCTTTGGTTTCCTCTAGGATGATTTATAAGGATTTTAAGGAGCTGAATGAGAAGGTTCAAAACCGTGTTAATGATTGGAAAAATAAATCTCTCTCGATTGCGGGCAGGTTACAACTTGTTCAATCGGTTATTGGTTCCTTGCATGTTTTTTGGGCATCGGTGTTTATTCTTCCTAATCGTATTTTGCTTGACATTGAACAAATCATGAGGGGTTTTCTTTGGTGTCAAGGAAGTATGCGTCGTGGCAAAGCAAAAGTAGCGTGGGATGTGGTTTGTCTTCCTAAAGATGAAGGGGGGCTATGTATCCGAAGTTTGGACTCGTTTAATACGGCTCTTATGACATCGCATATTTGGAAGCTGCTTTCTAGCAAGGGGTCGTTATGGGTGAAATGGATTCATGCCTACAAACTTAATGGTGTTGGGAATAAAATGTTCTAAGGTATTCCCACTGTTAGTAAGGATCATTCCCACTGCTAGAGTATTTTCCCACTGCTAGTAAATTGTATGTTTCCACTGCTTGAAGGTTTTTCCACTGCTGAAGTCTTTCCACTGCTGTCTAAGGATAAGGATTACTCAAAGTCAAATGCGCGTTATTGTTATATTTAGAATATATTTTGTGTATATCTCTTGTATTTAGGAGATCCGGTTAGGTCTTATCTTGTACAGGGCTCCTTGTGCTATAAAAGGAGTCCTTAGGTTAGAGTAGAAAAACACATCTCTGATATATATTCTCTCATAGCTTTAAGGTTGTGTAAACCCTAGTACTGGTTGAGTACTCGTATTATTACATCAATAATATTAAAGCTTTTTGTGTAACTCACTGTTCTATTCATTTCACTGTTCCATTCATTTCATTGTTATTCTTCTTAATCACTAAAGGTTAGATTCCGCATAACCTTTGGTGAAACATCTTAACAAAGTTTCTCTCATTGTTAGTTTGGATTTATCCAAGGTGACAATAACCTTACAAGCTAAGGCATTAGATCCGAGTTTTGGGACTCAACAAGTGGTATCAGAGCTTGTTGAGGAACTTTGATCAAAGAAGCATAACACACTAATCTCATCACCAAATCACAAACTGAAATGGATCCCTATAATCACTCAACTCCTACTTCTACAAAACTTCCAATTCTTGACACTGGAAAGTTTGAACAATGGAAGTTCAGAATCCAGCAGTACCTACAACATGAACACTATGCTCTATGGGAAGTCATAGAGTTTGGTGACTCCTATAAAGTTCCTCCAGAAGAGACTGCCAAAGATAAAAGTTTAACAGGTGAAGTTTCTGGGTCAACAAAGAAGAAGGGAAGAACTGTGGCTATAACTGCGGAAGACATGCAGAAACGGAGAAATGATGTCAAGGCAAGAACTACTCTATTATTGGCTCTCCCTGATGAACATCAGTTGAGATTCAACAAATATGAAACTGCCAAAGAATTGTAGGAAGCCATTTTGAAAACCTTTGGTGGAAATGAAGCCACCAAAAAGACAAAGAAGAATCAGCTGAAGCACCAATATGGTAACTTTAAGGCTGAAGGATCAGAGACACTTGAACAAACTTTCAATAGGTTACAGGCTATTGTAAGTCATCTTGAGTTCATGGACGTCCCAATTGAACAAGATGACTTAAACCAAAAGTTTTTGTCAAGTCTTGCACCAGAATGGCTAGTATACACCATAGTTTGGAGAAACAGGGATGATCTAGACACAATGAGTCTGGATGATGTGTATAATCATCTCAAAGTCTATGAACCTGAGGTTCAAAAGAATGCAGGGGCAAACTCTCAAAATATGGCTTTCATTTCTTCATCAAATAACAACAGTGGAAAAAGTGAAGTTCCCACTATTCAAGGAGTTTCCACTACTAGTGTTCAACCTGCTAGTATTCAAGTTTCCACTGCCAGCACTGATGTTGCCGCTGCCAATCTTAGCTATGATACTGTTTGTGCATTCATAGCTACTCAGCCAAATGGTTCTCAAATTAAATATGAGGACATCACTCAGATTGATGATGATGATATTGAAGAGATGGACATAAAGTGGAACTTGGCTCTGCTAAGCATGAGGGCTGATAGGTTTTGGAAGAAGACTGGTAAAAAGATTACCATTCAAGGATCTGATGTAGCTGGTTTTGACAAATCAAAGGTGGAATGCTTCAATTGCCATAAGATGGGCCATTTTGCTAGAGAGTGCAGATCACCAAGGAGTCAAGACAGAGGAAAGAAAGAAATCTACAAGAAGGATCCTAGGGTGGAAGAACCTGCTCCTAAGGCAATGATAGCCATTGATGGCATTGGATGGGATTGGAGTTATATGGCTGAGGAAGATGAAAACCATGCTCTTGTGGCTGATGAAGAGGAAGTTCCAACAGAATATGCTCTTATGGCCAAATCTAGCTCAAGTTCAGATAATGAGGTATATGATGATTCCTTTTGTTCTAAATCATGTAGGAAAAACACAGAAAACCTCAACAATAAAATTATCAAGTTAAATGAAGAACTTAGTGATTGTGAGACTGACTTGTATAACTACAAAAGAGGTTTATCACAAGTTGAGGCTAGACTTGTTGAATTTAAAAAAAATAAGATTAAATTCTGTGAAAGAATTAGAGTCCTTGAGAGAGATTTAGAGCTTAGAGATAATAAAATTGAAAATCTCAGGAATGAACTAGATGAGATAAAGAAGGAAAAAGAAAGCATAGATTTTAAAATAGAAAAATTTGAAAATGCTTCAAAAAATCTAGACAGTCTCTTGGGGAATCAAAGACTAGATAAAGATAAGAAGGGTCTGGGATTTAATGAGTATAGTGTTGTGCCACCTCCTCCTGCACAAGTCTATTCACCTCCTAAGAAAGATTTGTCTTGGATGGGTTTACCTGAGTTTGTTGATGACACTGTTACTGATTATAGTAGGCCTACACCAAGTGTAGATGTGTCAAAAGATGTTAGTGCCTCTTCCCTTGAACAAGGAGGATCATTTGATAATGTTGTATCAAAACCTATGATTAGGTTTGTAAAAGAAACTGGTTGTCCTAGTGTCTCTAAAGACAATAATACTAAAAATCCTAGGAAACCAACTGTGAAGTATGCAAAGATGTACAGGAACACCTCACAAAGTCTTAAAGTTAGGTCTAAAAATTTTAGTCCTCCAATCATTGAGGATTGGGATTCTGATAATGAAAGTGAAATTGAATCCACACCTAATAAAACTGATAGACCTAGCATTGAACAAGTAAAGATGAATCAGTCTACCAGGGAAATAGTAGAAAAGAAAGAATCATCTAAACAAAATAAAACTCATCCTAGAGGGAACCAAAGGAATTGGAACAATCAAAAATCCCAACAACTAGGAAAAGACTTTGTGATGCAAAATAAAGCATGTTACAATTGTGGTAGCTTTGAACATTTAAAGTTTGACTGCAAACAAAATATATGGGTGGATAAGGGGAAAACCTGGTCAAGGGTAAACCATGACCATGACAACATGAAATACCCATTTAAACCAACATTGAATTATGCTCATTCAAACATGACATGTCTTGTTGAACCAGCTCATTCACATGTAAAAAGACCCTTTGTAAGAAAAACAGCAGTTAAAAATAAAGTTTGGGTTCCAACTGTTAGAACAAAATTTCCCACTGTTGGCCCAAAAGTTCCCACTGCTAAGCCAACAGTTGCTGCTGATAAGGGAAACAGGGGAAAAGCTGTTAAGGCCTCAGCTTGTTGGATTTGGAAACCTAAGCAAAATCAACCTGATCAAGGTTCAAATCTCAATGGTGTATCAGTGATCTTCAAGAAATACAAATACATTGATACACAAGGCAGGCCCAAGTCAGTGATGGCTTGGGTCCCTAAAGAGAATTAACACTCTTTCTCTTATTGTGCAGGGCATTCCACAGGATAATATTGATGATAAAGGATATTAGGACAGTGGTTGCTCTAGGCACATGACTGGTAACATATCCTATCTGTCTGAGTATGAGCCTTATAATGGAGCTATGTGTTCATTATTGGACATGGAGGAGGAATGATTACTGGTAAAGGTATAATTAAGACCGGTAAACTTGAGTTTGAGAATATTTATTTTGTAAAAGAAATGAAATATAATCTGTTTAGTGTATCTCAAATTTATGATAACAAAAATAGTATTCTGTTCACTGATTCTGAGTGCCTTGTGTTGGGGAAGGATTTTAAGTTAGTTGATGATACTCATGTGTTGCTTAGGACTCCTAGACAGCAGAATATGTATTCCATTGACTTGAAAAATATTGTCCCTCATAAGAACTTAACTTGTCTGATTGCAAAAGGACTATGAGATGATAAGCTATGTTATGGCATAGAAGATTAGGCCATCTGAACTTTAAAACCATGAATAAACTGGTTAGGAATAATCTGGTTAAAGGTTTGCCTTCCAAAAGTTTTGAAAATAACCATACTTGTGTTGCTTGTCTGAAAGGAAAGCAGCATAAGGCTTCGTGTAAGTCCAAGTTAGTGAATTCTGTTTCTAAGCCCCTTCACACTTTGCATATGGATTTGTTTGGACCTACTTCTGTCAGTAGCCTTAATCATAAATGGTATTGCTTAGTTGTGACTGATGATTTTTCTAGGTTTACTTGGACTTTCTTTCTAAAATCCAAGGATGAAACATTTAGGATCCTTAGAAATTTTATAACTGAGATAGAAAATCTAAAGGATCTTAAAGTAAAAATAATCAGATGTGATAATGGGGGTGAGTTTAGGAATAAAGAAATGGATGAATTCTGTTCTAGGAAAGGCATTAAGAGAGAGTTTAGTAATGCAAGAACCCCTCAGCAGAATGGTGTAGCTGAAAGAAGAAATAGGACTCTCATTGAAGCAGCAAGGACCATGTTAGCTGATGCTAAACTTCCTGTTACCTTTTGGGCTGAAGCAGTTAACACTGCTTGCTATGTCCAAAACAGGGTTTTAGTGATTAAGCCTCATAATAAGACCCCCTATGAACTCTTTAATGAAAGATCCTCTTGCCCTTTATCTCCCTATAGGATTCTAAGACCATTCGGGTGTAATATCATGATCCTTAATACCTTGGACCACTTAGGTAAGTTTGATGCTAAAGGAGATGAGGGTTACTTTGTAGGATACTCCCTAAGTAGTAAAGCATTCAGGGTATTTAACAAAAGAACCAAGAAAGTAGATGAGAACCTGCATGTGGACTTCCTAGAGAATCAACCCATTGAGAAAGGAACTGGTCCTAATTGGTTATTTGATATTGATACTTTAACCAAATCAATGAACTATGTGCCAGTTGTTGTTGCAGGAACACCTTCTACTAACTTTTCAGGTACAAAAGAAGATGCTAATCAAGCTATGAAAGAAAATGTGTCCTCTTTAAGATTCATTGCTCTTCCAAATTGGTTCCATGAGGATCAAATGGCAACCTCTAATTATTTTACAAGGAACAGTGATGCATTTTCAGAAAAAGATGATTCTCAAAAGAAGCAAGATAGGATTATCAGCAATACTGATGTATCTGAAAGCAGTGGAAACACCAATCCCACTGCTATTACAAAAGTTCCCACAGCTGATCAAGTGGAGCATGTTCTATCCTCAATAGTGGAAACTGAAGTTCCTACTGTTAGTTCACATGTTCTCCCTATAAGCTCAAGTGGCCCAAGAATCATTTCAAGGGGGGGTTCAAACTATCCAGAAGTACCATCTTTGGGCAATGGCTATGTCCTTTGAACAAAGGTTGGAAGATTTCTTTGGTTATACAAACTATAAAGATAGTTCGGATAAAGTGGGAAGCTGACTTAGAAATAAAAACTAAAATGGGGACTGATATCCAGATTAGTCCAACTCCCACTCTCAGAATTCATAAAGTTCATCCAAAGAGTCAGATAATTGGTCATGTTGATACTCATGTCCAAACCAGACAAAAGACCAAGAATATGGAAGAACAAAGCTTCATAGCCACAATTCATCAAAAGACTAATCCTGAACTCCTACAGTATTGTCTATTTTCATAGTTTTCTTATTCATCACAGAAGAAACCCAAGAAGATCTTGATGCTCAAAGATTCCAAGCTGGGTAGATCCATGCAGAAGAGCTTCTACAGTTTAGATTCTAATTGTTTGGGTTTTGGTTGGACTGTCCCAATGGGTGAGACCTATTATAACAATATAGGTCCTCAAAATCAAGAGAGAGCGAAGGGGGTTTTGTATTGAAAACAAGGCCAGACTGGTAGCTCAAGGACATACTCAAGAAGAGGGAATTGACTATGAAGAAGTCTTTGCACCAGTTGCAAGGATTGAGGCTATTAGATTATTCTTAGCCTATGCTTCTTATATGGGCTTTACAGTGTACCAGATGGATGTTAAAAGTGCTTTTCTATATGGGACTATTGATGAGGAGGTATATGTGATGCAGCCTCCTGGATTTCAAGATTCACAGTTCCCAGACAAAGTTTACAAGGTAGTGAAGGCTATGTATGGACTTCACCAAGCACCTAGAGCTTGGTATGGTACTTTGTCCCCCCCCCCCTAAGTACTTTTTATTAATAATGGATTTCAAAGAGGTACCATAGATCAGACATTGTTTATCTTAGTGATGGCTTAGGTCCCTAAAGAGAATTAACACTCTTTCTCTTATTGTGTAGGGCATTCTACAGGATAATATTAATGATAAAGGATATTGGGACAGTGGTTGCTCTAGGCACATGACTGGTAACATATCCTATATGTCTGAGTATGAGCCTTATAATAGAGGATATGTGTCATTTGGACATGGAGGAGGAATGATTACTGGTAAAGGTACAATTAAGATCGGTAAACTTGAGTTTGAGAATGTTTATTTTGTAAAAGAACTAAAATATAATCTGTTTAGTGTGTCTCAAATTTGTGATAACAAAAATAGTGTTTTGTTCACTGATTCTGAGTACCTTGTGTTGGGGAAGGATTGGATCATTAATGTATCTCACTACATCAAGACCAAATATCATGTTTGATTTTTGTGCATGTGCTAGACAACAAGTGACACCTAAAGAGTATCATCTCTATGCTGTTAAGAGAATTTTTAGGTACCTAAAAGGTCACCCTAAGTTGGGACTTTGGTATCCTAAAGAGTCTCCTTTTGACTTGGTGGCATATTCAGACAGTGATTATGGTGGTGCTAATCAAGATAGAAAATCTACCACTAGAGGTTGTCAGTTTTTAGGAAGAAGGTTGATCTCTTGGCAATGCAAGAAGCAGACCATTATGGCCACTTCCACTACTGAGGCAGAGTATGTAGCAGCTGCAAGTGGATGTAGGCAAGTGCTTTGGATACAAAATCAGTTGCTAGACTATATGTACAATTTCATGAACACTAAGATATATATTGATAATAATAGTGTAATTTGTATTGTTAAAAATCTTGTCTATCACTCTAAAACAAAACACAGTGAGATAAGACATCACTTTATAAGAGACTGCTATAAAAAGAAGTTAATTAATGTTGATCATATTCATATAGATGATAATGTAGCAGATCTTTTAACAAAAGCTTTTGATGTGGGGAGGTTCTAGTACTTAGTTGTAAGTATTGGGATGCTCAATCCCTAAAATGTCTGTCTTTTAATTTTTGTAAAGTTTAGTATAGGATTTGCACTGTTATTAGATCAACATGTGTTAGTACTGCTAGAGTAAAATGCAACTGTTAGTCATTTTTCCCACTGTTATGTTTCCACTGCTAGTGTAAATGTTCCCACTTTTGTGCTACCTTTCCACTGTTAGTGTTTTTCTTGGTTTTGGACTAACAATTGCAGGATGGGCATGTCATGAAGAGGTCTCTATGATGTCATCAATGATGTATCGAGGGTGGAACCACACATCATAGTGGACTTCCTTGAAGCCTCTCACATAAGGTATGCTTTGATGGTTAGTCCCACTGTCTATGTTTCACACATTCGACAGTTTTGGTCCACTGCAAGGGTCAAAACAGTGGATGGAGAAACAAATATTATTGCTAAAGTTAATGGCAAGCAAAGGACTGTCTCTGAATCATCAATTAGGAGGCATCTCAAACTAAATGATGAGGAAGGTATTAGCACTTTGCCTGACAATGAGCTTTTTGAAAATCTTTCACTGATGGGTTACAATATTTTACCAAACCAAAGGTTTTCTTTTCAAAAGGGTCAATTTTCACATCAGTGGAAGTTTCTCATTCATACCATTATGCAGTGTTTAAGTCCAAAAAGTACTAGTTTTAATGAGTTTAGTAGTAACATTGCTACTGCTCTTGTGTGTCTAGCCACCAACAGAACTTACAATTTTTCTAAAATGATTTTTGATGGTATGATGAGGAATGTCAAAAGTAAGGGTAAATTTCTTATGTACCCTAGGTTTATTGAAAAACTTTTGAAAATGAGTCAATTTGGTGCTATCAAACACACTGAGGTTTACAGTGTGCCCTTTCACACTCAAAAAGTGTTTACTACCCTGAGAGTCAACAGTCCAAGTTTTTCTGGTAGGACTGTCCAGTTGTTTGAATCCATGTTAGTTCCACAGGGTGAAGGCTCAGAAAACCCAACTGAGCCCCATCACACACCCTCAGATCAATATGAATCTCCACCTCAAGAAGATCAAACCACTCCTCAAAAACCCCTATAACAAGAAACAACAATTCCATCACAATCTCATTCTGACATTCCCACACCTAGGAGATTAACTAGAGGGACTACACAGATTTCTCAGTCTAAAGTCCCTTCACCTGGAGCAGATGAGACTGCATCTCCAACAAGAGATGACAGACATGGGGAGGCTTTCCCTACTGCCACTAGCTTAGATGCAGGGCAGGACAGGGAAAACATTGCTAAGACCTCTGCCATGCCCCATGAATCATCACCAAGGGTTACTTCTCTTGATGGTGGTGAGGGCAGTATGCAACAAAAACTTCAAGAATTGATGGATATGTGTACCAACTTGCAACAGCAACACTTACTTATGGAGCAACGGATTCAGAGTCAAGATCTAGAAATCACACAGTTGAAAAACAGAGTCAAGACTCTTGAAGATAATGAGAAGAGGAGAGTAGGGTTTGCTAAGAAGGATGCTCCAAACACGGGGGGGATAGATCAAGGGGAGGATTTGTTAGATGGGGACACTGTGAAAGATAGCAACAAGAGTGCTGTCAAAGGGAGTGACAGTACAGATGATACGGCCAATGTTTTAAGTACTTTGGGAGCTGCAAATATTCTAGCCAGTGGAGGTTTGAGGTCAGTTTTTACCACTGCTAGTCTATCAGTTGCCACTGCTAGTACAGTTGTTTCCCCTGTTGTTGCCACTGCTAGTGGAAGTTTTCCCACTACTGCAATTTTTACCACTGCCAGTGTTGCAACACCAAGAGTATCAAGATCCCCAAAAGGAATTGTTATTGAATCTTCACCTCCCATATCTGTCAACATACCATCTATCAGCAAGGAGGACAAGGGAAAAGGGATAATGACAGAACCTGAACAGCCCAGTAAAGAAAAGGTCCTAGAACAAATGAGTGCTCAGCTAGCTAGAGAATTAGAGGCCAAGTTTGCACAAGAAGATCAAATCATAAGAGAACAAGCTGAGAGAGACTCTGAGATAGCCAGGATTCATGCTGAAAGAGAACTTGAAATGATGATTGCAGAACTTGATAGGAGCAATGAGATGGTTGCAAAGTACTTGAGTGAGTATGAACAAGCAGAACAGAAGTGAATGTCACTTGATGAGAGGTTGAATGATTAATGAACTATAGAGTATCAAGGTAACCTTGTCAAATCTAAGAAGTATCAGCTCAGCAAAGCTAGCTAGCTACAAAGGATGAAAGAAAAAATTCTTAATGTCAGTATTAAGAAGCACATGCTGGTTGGAAAGTCAAGACTTCAAAGGGATGACTTTTGAGCAGATTGAAAAGACAAATTTATTCAGTTTGGGAAAAAGATTTAAGTATTTTGTGCCTTATGAATTCCAAACTAGAATGGTGAAAGGACTTAATGAGAACAGGAATTCAGTTGGATAAAGAAAGAGTTAAGAAATTGAAGACAACTGAAGTTTTAGGTACAGAACCCTCTCAAGAACAACAGTCTGAAGATCCTAAAGAGCTATCTGAGGAAGAGTTAATGTTCTCTAATTGTGAGAAGAAAGCAGTTGATGATCATGATAAATCATTTTTTTTTAAAATCTCTCATCATTGGGCAGTGTTGGTAAGGGAAGAAGTTTCAGTGGAAGTTACTCCTTTTGCTGTCAAATCACCTATATGTGACTGGAAGATTTTCAAAGACAGATTAAGGGATGTATATCAGATCTTCAAGGTTGGACAAGCACCTAAAGCATATCCATACTTCTTTTCTATGCTTAAGGAATTTGATAGGGAAGTTTTGTGACACTCTGAAGCTTTGTTAAGGACAGATTCAAAGACAGGGAGTTGCCAAACGCGTATCATGAGAAGTGTTTATTCTGGCCTGAAGGTTATGTTGAGCTTGTAGAAATGATGGTCCGTTGGCACTTAGTATCATAGCCTCCCATAAAGTTATTGGAAGCTGTATAGTCTTGTAGGGTGCAATTGTCTTAAAGCATGTATGGAATCGGTTCATTTAAACCATGCTTGATAATGTGATTACCCTCTTCCAAGAGTTACCTCAGAGAATGCTTGATCACTTGTGTAGAGTGTAAGGTAGTTTAATTGAAGAATTAATCTCATCGATCAATTTGATTAGAGGTCAGATCAAGAAGCTATCGAAGCGTATCCTAGACACAGACTTAGAAGGACAATATTTGTGTAACTATAATTCTAGATGTATAAATCACTATATGGAGAGCTATCCCGGAC
Organism: Tanacetum coccineum; assembly: GCA_026074375.1. Taxonomy (NCBI): domain Eukaryota; kingdom Viridiplantae; phylum Streptophyta; class Magnoliopsida; order Asterales; family Asteraceae; genus Tanacetum; species Tanacetum coccineum. Next base: position 7,767 of record BQNB010028193.1, on the reverse strand, counting down.
TCTAGATCTACTTGGTCCATTTCACTAGATCCAGTAGAATGACAGGTCGCATACAAAAGCGCGTAAACAAGTATAAATTGAAAAACATAAATAAGCATTCAACGATAAATCAAGAAATCGAGATAAACAAATACCAAACTTTCAAATATTAATAACAATGGCTAATACCCATATCTTTAGAGCAAATACTTTAGACCAAACTTTCAAATATGCATCTGGTTCCGGATAGATAGTGTCTCCATATCTTTAGAGCAAATACTACCGAACCGAGTACCAAATCATGAGTGGTGTAGTTTTTCTCATAAACTTTTAACTGTCGGGAGGCATAGGCAATCACCTTCTCCCTTTGCATTAACACAGCTCCTAAACCTTTGTGTGATGCATTGCAATAGACCACAAAGTCTTCACTTCCTTCAGGTAAAGCCAGAATTGGTGCACTCCACAACTTCTACTTTATTAACTGAAAAGGGTTTTCTTCCTTTTCACCCCAATCAAATTTGATTCCTTTCTGAGTAAGTTTCATCATTTATTTAGCAATCTTCGAAAATCCTTCGATGAACCTTCGATAGTAACCAGCAAGACTGATAAGTGTAAAATACACATATCCGTTTATACCTAAAAAGGCTCAATTAAGCCCAAAACAGACTAAAAATGGCAAAAATATACTTGTTTTTGTGTTTTGTATGTGCAGGTACGGATATGTCAAAATTCACAAGAAAACCATCAAAAACGGGCAAACACGGACACGAGAAACGGAAGAGCACAAGAGAAGCCAAAGATTCAAAGCCAAAGCCAGAAAAAGTCAAGCTTCAGTCAAAAATGGTCAAAAAGTCAAAGAAAGTCAAACCTTGGTCAACAGAAGTCACTCACAAAAGGACAAATCCTAAAATATTCCATTTAAGTCCCTTAAGTTTCAAAAGTTTACACAAATGATCCCTAAAATCTAAATAGGCCTTAGATTTACCTAAAACCCTACAGGCTCCAATTCCCTTTTTATTAAACCACAGGACTTAAGAATGGCCAATCTATGGCAGTTATTCTTAATACTAGGATTTTAATAAACCAAAGAGAGGGACCATATTTGCTAATACTCCAAAGTTTCAAACGAATTTACCCTTATTCAGTTAAAAAGAAAAAAGGGCGCGAAGAAATGAACATTGTTCATTCATCGTCCCAAAATTCACCACGCAGTCAAATGAGAGGGCTTTTTCCAATTGGAGGTCAAAAAGGATATAAAATGGATAATCATGGGACAATAAAACATAATGAAGGGAGAAATACGTCAATTAAGATGCTCTTATTGGTTCCTCAAGTATCCAAGGCCACGTGGATGTAGGAGGAAAGCACAAAGAAGAGGGGTTTTATACTGGAAAGCATCATTATAACTTAGACAAGGAGGTCACATCAAGGATTGCCAGCTTGGCAATCTGTGTGATCTATCACTGATTAATACGGCTTAGATTTGGCTTCTATAATGATTGAGAATTTGGACGGCAATGATTGAAAGGAGCGTGGGATGCAAGCTAAGTCCTAGAAGCTTCATCAGCTAGCTATAAATAGAGCCCTCACACATACACACATTTTATCTTTTCTTTTTCCTTTTGACACCTAGTAGTAGTTTTAGCTTATAGCTAAATTTTTAGCTTAATGTACCTTTTCAGTTTTCATACTCATTTGTAATCTCAAAGTTCTAATAGTGTAATCAATTTTCATTAATATAAGTCTCCTTCTTTTCAACCTAGTTCCTTCTACTCTCAAATTTAAGCTCAAGTGTTTGTGTTATGATTACTAAGCTACTGTTCTAATAAGCTCAATAGCTCTTATAAGTTAATTCAGTCTAATATCTACTTAAACTAAAAAAAACAGCCTAATTACTTTAGCTTATGGATTGTGGACTTTTGGAAGGGGAGCTAACCATGGATGAGCTCCCATGGACTTATACTAGCTTATCCATTTGGATAAGCTAGAGCTTGTAGCTGATAATTTGAATTAAAGCTTCTGTTATGTTAGATGGAGCAATTGGTTAGTTTTATTAAATCTTTGTTTTTAATTTCTAGTTTAGATTTGCTTTAGTTAATTCATAGTTGCTCAAATTTTTGCTTAATATGTTTGTTTATCTAATTGTTATTTGAGCTTAACTCTGTTTAATTTGTGCTTATTGCTTGCATTTTTAATCATCCTTGTTTTTAAATCCTATGCATTAGAACTAATTTTCTTACAATGTTACTTCATAATCTGTAATTCAGCTAAATTCTTAAGCCTAATCCTGAATTTTTTGTTTCTTTGCTTTAAGAGAGTTGTTAAATAAGTTCAATTAAAGATGGTTATGTGTTTGCTTTAATATCTAGTATTTAGGAAATAGTTCATTAAAATATAGATTTTAAGTAAATAAATCTGTCAAAAACCTTAAAGTGTGTTTGGTATCTATAAGCAGTTTGACTTCAAATAGTCAAAACATTTTGGTAAATTCATTTTAGACAGTTGTGTTTTCTTAGATTTATCAGTTTAAACAGGTTTTGAGGTTTTGTTTAAATTTAAATCAATGTGTGGCTATTAAGCTTGTCTCAGCACCAAGGTACTAATTCCTTTTTTCTTTGCTTGTAAAAGTTTGATCCAAGCCTTGGAAGGTTTGGATTTGGTTTGCTAAGTGTTTTTGCACTCAATTTGAGTTTGTTAAATGCAGTAGTAACCACAAGGTTACTTGCACTCTTGTCAAGTGCACCAGCAGTAACTAAAGTAGTTACTACTGCTGTCATTTTTGATTCATTTTAGCTAGTAATTTTAAGATTTAGGTTCTTAAATTCAAGTTAAATATAGATTAGACATAGCTTAAGTTAAATCAATAGTTCTTAGTTTTTCATTTCTGCTTATTTTCTAGGTACATTTAGCTTAACAAAGTTTCATTAATTAGCCAAAAAAAGCCAAAAACAATAGTAAATTAGATTAGCTTTTAATTTTATAAATTTAGCTTATGATATTTGTTTTTATTACTTGAATTCAAAGTTTATAAGTAGTTAGATAATATTCCATAAGCTTAGCTTCTATCTTTGTTTATTGAGCTTTTGAGCTTATCTTGATTTTGAGCTCTTTGTGTTTGTGCCTGAGTTTAGCTTTTAGATTTTCAATTTCAGCTAGGTTTAAGTGTTAGTGGTTTAAGTTGCTTTCCATTTCCTAGTTAGTTAGGCATCCATTTAGGATCTAGAACAGCTTTACTTTTTGAAAATTGATGCTTAAATTGAGCTGCTGAGCAACTGTTTTAGTGTAACCAAGCAAATATGAGCTCAAATACCTACTTACGGATGTCAGCTTATAAATAAGCTGTTTTAGAGCTTTTTAGACATTTTTAGACCAAAAGTGAAGTTTTAAAGTTGCTAATAATTGTGTCTTTTACAAGTTCCAACTTTTGTTTTTCAAAAAAATAAAAAAATAGCAAAAACGGGTGTGACTAACCTCGAACCCAAGACCTCCTGTTTATAGACCATACGTTTTACCAAGTGTGCTACAATAGCTCATCCGTTGAGCTATTGATGCATATTTGTTTTATACATGTTTTCTTTTCTTTCTCTTAAATATAAGCCGTAGGTAAATAAGCATTTTCACAGCTTATTTGATAAGCTGAGTTGTGTCTTTTATTTTTCTAGTAATCTTTGTTGCATCATAGACTTTTCATGAATTTTTCACATTTTTCCATTAATTAGTTTATTTTTTTGGATTTTTCGAAAGTTTTAATCTTAGAAAATTCATAAAAATAGCAAAAAGTTTCAGAAAATTATAAAAAAATAGTTTTTAGTTTTATAAAAATTACTTTTAGGTTTACAATCAGTAAAATCATTTTTACACCTTTTAGATTTTTATTTTCATTTTTGAGCCTTTAATTTAAGTTTTAAAAATGGATTTTAATTTTAAAATTAGTTAAAAATAGTTTTCTAAGTTTTTATGTTTATTTTGTCCTTTTTAAGTTTAAAAATCTTTTTCTAAATTTTTAGTACTTAATTTGCTGGTTTTTTTCTAGGATTTAATTAGATTAAATAGTTTTTAATTCATAATTAAATTCCAAAAATATACAAAAAAATGTTTTGTTCTTTTCTTAATTTTTCTTTTGTCTTAATTTAGTTTCGAAATTTAGTTTGACATTTTTAGGAGGTTTTATTTAGTGTTTTTTGCTTATTTGTCGCATGTTGTATTTGTCCCGTTAATTAGTTTAAGTGTTTAATTGCTTTTAATTGATTGTTGCTTTTATTTAGTAGTAATAGATACTCAAAAATATCGTTTCTCTCATTCAAATCATAATCCAAACTAAAGCAAAGTTTCAATTTCACTAGTCGTTGGGGAAACGACCCGGGTGATCACTATACGTATTATATATTATATATATCTTTTAAAGTGAGCTTTTCTTAAGGGAGACTTTAGGAAAGTTCTTAATTGCTCTTTTGGAATATTATTAGTATATTTTATAGCGTATATAAAACTCACTATCAATTTTTGGCGCCGTTGCCGGGGACTTGTGTTAAAGATTCTTTCGTTTTACGTTTGTTGATTTGGTTTGAAGATCCTTTCGTCCTCGAAAGTTTCATTTTTGTTAAATATTTCAAAAATCCAAAAAAAAATTAAAAAATATAAAAAGTAAAAAATATTTTCTTTTTCTTTTTAGTATAGTTATCATATTAAAATATTAAAAAAAAATCAAAAAAATTTAAAAAGTTGTCTTTAAAAAAAATAAAAAAAATACATAAAGTTGGTAAACGAACAATCAACATATAATTACTTCAAGTGAGGTTATTTAATTATCATAATATATGTCCGGTGAACTTGAAAAGTTCCCAAATCGAACCAAAGATTTTAAAACTTGCCATTTGTGTCACTTACGAAATACGGCTCACCTTAAGAAGAAATTTTTAAGAGCTACCGTGAAGTAAGTTGATTATTTGGTTTTAAGTTGTCTTTCGTGTATCCGTTTAAAATAGATTGTTAAAAAAAAGGGAAAAAAATAATTCAAAAATCCAAAAAAATTAGTGTAATTTTTGTTTGTTTTTTAATTTCTTTATTTTTAGTGCATATGCAGCACTAGTCTAAAGCTACGTAATCAAAATCCGTCGACAAACAACAATTAACAACGGTTATTGTTGAGGAACCCGAGATTCCAATGGCCGACAATCGTACCATGGCTCAAATGCTACAAGCTCCCATCGAGGGATACGAAGATGCAATTGTTGTTCCAACAATAAATGCAAATAATTTTGAGCTTAAACAAACTTTGATTAATCTTGTTCAAAGTAATCAATTTACGGGTAAACAAGACCCTCATAATCATCTTCGATTTTTCAACAAGGTTACTTCTACGTTTAGACATCCCGAAGTTCCAAATACAACGATTAAGCTTTTGCTTTTTCCTTTCTCTCTCGAAGGTGAAGCCCGGACTTGGCTAGATAAGGAACCACCTCAATCGATTCTAATGTGGGATGTTCTTGTCTCGAAATAATAAACCAATTCTTTTCACCTTCATAAAACAAACTTACCTTCGAATATGAACACCACTTTTACCAAAAACCGAATGAAACTTCAACGAAGCATGGGAACGTTTCAAAGGACTTCTTCGGTCAATGTCCTTATCATGGTTTCTCGGAATTACATCAACTTGATACGTTCTATAATTCTTTAAATACCAATGATCAAGATGCTTTAGATTCCGCCACGGGTGGGCAATTTTCTAGATAAGATGCCTCGTGATGGTGTTAGCCATTATTGTGAGTAAATCAAGGTTCGTTATTCTAGGAAGTCATGCAATTGAACCAAGAGACTACAAATGTCCTCTTTCTACTTCTACACCTTCTAATTCATTTTGATTTTCAACGACCAACCGCTTCTCTTGATGGACAAAATGGATATTCGAATGAGCCAATTAGAAAAGATGATTAGTGAAAAGAATGTTACGACTCCTGCTACCGTCAAAGCAGTCGAGGAAGTTTGTGTCACATGTGGTTCAAACCATAATTTCAACAATTGTCCGTTAACAAGGAATGAATTTCCCGTTTTTCATGATAACATTCATCAATTCCAACAAACCGCCGCCGTTGGCAACTTTGTTCAAAGGAATCCTCCTAATTTGGCAAATCAGATGAGACCACCCGGTTTTAATCAACCAAATGTTCAAAACAACCAAGGAAACCAAAGCCGATATCAAGGAAACAATTTCAATTCGAATCAAAACCGTGGAAACAATTTCAATCAAAACCATCAAAACAATCAAGGTCAAGTTTATCAACCACCAACCAATCAACCACCGGTTTACCAAGTTCCACCATATCAAGCTCCTACGCCCCAAATTCAAGGTGTTTCGAAAACGGATTTTGATAACTACGTCAAGGCAAACGATGCGGTATTGAAGAATGTTCAAAATCAAGGTCAAAATTTGCAAAATCAAATGGCTAATGTTACGAGTTTGTTGACAAGTCTTTGTCATAATTTCAAAAATTCCGCCTCTACTTCGAATTCGGGTACTCTTCCAAGTCAAACCGTAACTAACCCTCGTGAGCATGTTAATGCTATCACCACACGAAGTGGTAAAACTTGTGAAGGACCTTCGACTCCTCTTGTTCCTACACCCGTTGTTTCTATTCCTTCAAAGGAACCCGAACAAAACCCGGAGACGTCAACGGACAAAGTGCAAAAACCAAGTTCAGAAAGTACCGCACAAGTCCCACCTCCGGAGGAAGAAGATTCCATTTTCATTGAAATCCCAAAACCAAAAGCAAAGAAAACCGTTAATGTTGAAATTCAAGATCTTAATTCTCCAAGACCTAATTCGTATCAACCTAAACTTCCATATCCCGAAAGGATGAAAGTGAGAGAGAACGATAAACCAAGTGCTCAACATAGCCGGTTTTTGAAGATGTTCAAACAACTCCGTTTAGAGATTGGATTGAAAGATGCTCTTGTCGAAATGCCAAAGTTCAACAAATGGTTAAGCTCGTTGCTAAGGAACAAAGAGAAACTCGAGGAGATCGCCATCACAACCGTAAATGCTGAATGTTCTGCTATCATCATGAACAAAGTTCTCGAGAAGCTCGAAGATCCCGGAAAATTTCTTATCCCATGTGCTTTACAAGAACTCAATAGGACTAGTGCTTTAGCCGATTCTGGAGCTAGCATAAATCTTTTACCTCATTCTATTTACAAACAACTTGGGCTTGAAGCTTTGACTCCTACTCGAATGACACTCGAGCTTGCCAATCGTTCAATTACTCACCCAATGGGCATAGCCGAGGATGTTGTAGTTAGAGTTGATGGTTTCACTTTTCTTGCGGATTTTGTAGTGGTTAATTTTGAACCCGACCCGAGAGTGCCTATTATTTTAGGAAGACCTTTTCTTCGCACCGCGAAAGCTCTCATTGATTTGTATGAAGAAACTTTGACTTTAAGAGTAGGAAAAGAAGAACTTGTTTACTATGCCGATAAATCTGAGAAAAACAAGGATAAGAATTTTGTTCACGCCATTTCTGTCATCGATTTTTCAAAAGCCGATCCGTTTAGTGGCAGTACCACTAATACTCTTCCTCCTAGTTCTTCTCTGATGAAGACTAGTGATAATTTTGAAAAGTTCGCTGATGAACTTGCTCCTCTTGATTCATTACCACCGGGTAATGATGATTCGACTCTTGAGAAGGACTTTCATGAAGAAAATTTTCAAGTTTACTCAAATCCTCTTTTCGAATTCGATAATAATTTCAAAACTAGCAACATAAATCCTCTCTTTGAAGAAGAAGATTC